>JAHPZR010051099.1:0-15118 GCA_019787425.1 Platygyra sinensis | reverse complement strand
CACAACACAACATTTAAGCAATAGAAAACGTTTTCCGTGTTTGCATAACCTGTCGAGGGTTTGCATAACTGTCGAGAATTTTCCCAACCCCTCGAGTGTTTATATCAGGCTATGCAAACACAGAAAAAAGTTTTCTATTGCTTTTATAAAATATTTCTCAAAATTAATTCGACAAATGAAGAGAAATTTTGTTTATTAACTTCTTGATCCAAAAAGCTTTTCCCAATACACGCTCTAGACAATCATCTTTCCTACTAACCAATCAAAACGCGCATCTGATAACGCACGAACCAATGAAATTTCGCGTTACAAAAATCAAAATTTGTGGCAAAATCGCCAGCGAGCAAGCGAGGCCGTGTAAATGAAAGCGATATGTAGTAGTAGTAATTTATTTATCCACATTTCACATATGAGTACAATTAACTCGTTTTAACGTGAACGTGCTATAATATAAATACATCATAAAGTAAAATGGGAAATCAAGATATATATATAGGATATCAGCTTTGAATCCTTCTAAATCTTTGGGAGAAACGCCTAAAGTTCGGTGAAAACAGGAGAAATGTTCCAAAAGATTTACGACTCTGTAAGGAAAGAACTTCAAGATGAAACCAGTGTGCTTGATCGCTCTTGAAAGTGACGCAAACTTGCCCGATTTGGCAGCCCGAGAAGATGGTTGAGAAGTTGAATCGCTCATCGTGCCTTGTGAAGTTTTGCTGGTTTGGAATCATGGCACAAGCAGGCAAGTTTGAGTTAATGCAGTTAAGTCGAAGGGCATTGAATCCATCAGTCTGGTGAGCTGTCTGGTACATTCTTCTAAGTTTTAATGGTCTTTTTTTGAACATTTGACAGCCAAAACACGGCAACCGATCGGCCGTGTAAAATTTGATTTGAACAGACTTCGCTTCGCAGACTGTAGCATATAGTTGGCGTTTAATTTTATTGCACATCTTTTTCAAAAAACAGCATGTGATTTTGAGAATTTTATTGTAGTACTTAAATACAAAAATTATTTCGAAAAACGTTTACTGTGTATTTTGTTGCATAATATTTTGTTTTCTTCGCTTGAGCTCCCTCGGCAAGGTCGTCTTAGCTCACTAACATCGAGGCATGCAAAGCGCTGTTGTTCAACTTTCTTTTGCTTTCTTTCCATGAGTCAGAGGGAAAAAGATGGTCAATCCCCAAATCAAAACTTGGAAAATTTTTCTTCATTTGAATTCCTTATTATTTGTACTTGAGAGTTGAACTACCGTCTTTGAAATGGTTTCAAATTGTGCCGGGGAAACACAGAAAGCGTGACGTGACAACCTTGTTTGCATACTCTCATCTAAACACGCCTATCGACCAATGAGAATGCGCGTACTGTCTTAAATATTTTATAAAACACAACACAACATAACACAACATAACACAACATAACATACTTTATATATTCCACAAGCAAACTAGATATACAATTATATAAGATATTTACCTGGGCAGGGGTGCCTGTTACATTTTCTAAAATCTGTAGCTCGCCCAAGTTCACTACAGTCCCTTCCTCCGTTTGCAGGTGGGGGATTGGTACAAGTGCGAGATCGACTCTGAGCTCCTCCTGCGCATGACCGGCTACACTGAGACCAGATGGACCATACAGAGTAACCGCCATGAACTGTGACACCACATGTAAAATATAATACAGCTAAATAAATATTATTTACACGCGATACTTTTATAACCCTGAAAGGTAGCTACGAAAATCATGCCAATTTCATTAAGTTTAAAAGCAATCTAATAATAATAATAATAATAATAATAATAATAATAATAATAATAATAATAATAGTAATAATAATAATAATAATAATAACAATAGTAATAATTGTAATAATAATAGTAATAATGATAATAAAACTTGTAGCAGGAATATTATATACCTTGTTGTGCAGACAACGTGGGTTGACATGTCACGAGAATCCAGAGCACTAAATGATAAATCCTGGTTTCCATCTAAAAGATCTAGCGGCGGCTGTATAACCCGAAATGAAGTCCATCAGTACCCAATCCACAAGCCTTACTCTTACAATTGTTCTTATTTTTGATAGTCACTGCGGTAGTTTCCAGTCCGCCTGATTCAGCCCGATTCACCCGGTGTTTTGAACTTGTCTTTTACATGTAGCAGTAGCAGTGTCAACAGTATTAATGATATCAGCTCATACAGCATAATTTATTATGGCAATTCGTAGAACAAACCAGACTCGAAGCATATATAATATAGTCGAAGTATGCAATTTTTAAAACATGTTTTAAGACACGCTCAATACAAACGAATGCGGAATCTCAGCTCCTCTCAGGCTACTCATATCACGGACAGCCCAACGGGTGTCAACCTCTAAAACGCGATCACTTCCATTAGAAGGATACTCGAGTCTTTGCTGTCCATATTCGATTGCGTAGGTGACGAAGAAGAACTAATTGCCCGTATTAAATAACACGATGGCCATAACTAAATAGTCTGTGACTCAATAATCATTTAGAGTAACAGGCCATTATATTCTAGTGACAGAGCGCGATCATTCCTGTTCACAAAGATAGTACTTACCACAGCTTGACGAGGAGTCTTATTTGACCGCGTACACAGCTGTTTTGACAAAGTGAAATAATTTTGGCCGTGTCGTGACCGGAATATTTAGTTCTCCGGCTGCTTGAGACTAATGGCATATGTCATGAATACGCTGCATGCATGCAAATTTTCGTTTCATTCAAAAAATCCGACAGTGCTGAAGCTAGAGGACCAACCACAGGTATGTTTATCTTTTTCACGAGGATCACATAGTGTCCACAATACGTTTCTCCAATACAGTCATCTTTGTTATTTTACTCAATACTACAGATAGAATGCACTAATTCGAAATCGGTTTGATAGTTCCAATCCCCCTTTTCCTTGAACCCAAACCCAATGTCCCTCGGTTTGTATAGGAATTATATTGTTTGTTTTTGTTGTTTTTTTTATCTCAGTTTATACAGGAAAGTCATCAGCACGGACCACCATGCTAAGAAAGCCTTTAAAATACTATCATAAGGTAAAAAAATCAACAAAAACAAACAATATAATTCCTATACAAACCGAGGGACATTGGGTTTGGGTTCAAGGAAAAGGGGGATTGGAACTATCAAACCGATTTCGAATTAGTGCATTCTATCTGTAGTATTGAGTAAAATAACAAAGATGACTGTATTGGAGAAACGTATTGTGGACACTATGTGATCCTCGTGAAAAAGATAAACATACCTGTGGTTGGTCCTCTAGCTTCAGCACTGTCGGATTTTTTGAATGAAACGAAAATTTGCATGCATGCAGCGTATTCATGACATATGCCATTAGTCTCAAGCAGCCGGAGAACTAAATATTCCGGTCACGACACGGCCAAAATTATTTCACTTTGTCAAAACAGCTGTGTACGCGGTCAAATAAGACTCCTCGTCAAGCTGTGGTAAGTACTATCTTTGTGAACAGGAATGATCGCGCTCTGTCACTAGAATATAATGGCCTGTTACTCTAAATGATTATTGAGTCACAGACTATTTAGTTATGGCCATCGTGTTATTTAATACGGGCAATTAGTTCTTCTTCGTCACCTACGCAATCGAATATGGACAGCAAAGACTCGAGTATCCTTCTAATGGAAGTGATCGCGTTTTAGAGGTTGACACCCGTTGGGCTGTCCGTGATATGAGTAGCCTGAGAGGAGCTGAGATTCCGCATTCGTTTGTATTGAGCGTGTCTTAAAACATGTTTTAAAAATTGCATACTTCGACTATATTATATATGCTTCGAGTCTGGTTTGTTCTACGAATTGCCATAATAAATTATGCTGTATGAGCTGATATCATTAATACTGTTGACACTGCTACTGCTACATGTAAAAGACAAGTTCAAAACACCGGGTGAATCGGGCTGAATCAGGCGGACTGGAAACTACCGCAGTGACTATCAAAAATAAGAACAATTGTAAGAGTAAGGCTTGTGGATTGGGTACTGATGGACTTCATTTCGGGTTATACAGCCGCCGCTAGATCTTTTAGATGGAAACCAGGATTTATCATTTAGTGCTCTGGATTCTCGTGACATGTCAACCCACGTTGTCTGCACAACAAGGTATATAATATTCCTGCTACAAGTTTTATTATCATTATTACTATTATTATTACAATTATTACTATTGTTATTATTATTATTATTATTATTACTATTATTATTATTATTATTATTATTATTATTATTATTATTATTATTATTATTAGATTGCTTTTAAACTTAATGAAATTGGCATGATTTTCGTAGCTACCTTTCAGGGTTATAAAAGTATCGCGTGTAAATAATATTTATTTAGCTGTATTATATTTTACATGTGGTGTCACAGTTCATGGCGGTTACTCTGTATGGTCCATCTGGTCTCAGTGTAGCCGGTCATGCGCAGGAGGAGCTCAGAGTCGATCTCGCACTTGTACCAATCCCCCACCTGCAAACGGAGGAAGGGACTGTAGTGAACTTGGGCGAGCTACAGATTTTAGAAAATGTAACAGGCACCCCTGCCCAGGTAAATATCTTATATAATTGTATATCTAGTTTGCTTGTGGAATATATAAAGTATGTTATGTTGTGTTATGTTGTGTTATGTTGTGTTGTGTTTTATAAAATATTTAAGACAGTACGCGCATTCTCATTGGTCGATAGGCGTGTTTAGATGAGAGTATGCAAACAAGGTTGTCACGTCACGCTTTCTGTGTTTCCCCGGCACAATTTGAAACCATTTCAAAGACGGTAGTTCAACTCTCAAGTACAAATAATAAGGAATTCAAATGAAGAAAAATTTTCCAAGTTTTGATTTGGGGATTGACCATCTTTTTCCCTCTGACTCATGGAAAGAAAGCAAAAGAAAGTTGAACAACAGCGCTTTGCATGCCTCGATGTTAGTGAGCTAAGACGACCTTGCCGAGGGAGCTCAAGCGAAGAAAACAAAATATTATGCAACAAAATACACAGTAAACGTTTTTCGAAATAATTTTTGTATTTAAGTACTACAATAAAATTCTCAAAATCACATGCTGTTTTTTGAAAAAGATGTGCAATAAAATTAAACGCCAACTATATGCTACAGTCTGCGAAGCGAAGTCTGTTCAAATCAAATTTTACACGGCCGATCGGTTGCCGTGTTTTGGCTGTCAAATGTTCAAAAAAAGACCATTAAAACTTAGAAGAATGTACCAGACAGCTCACCAGACTGATGGATTCAATGCCCTTCGACTTAACTGCATTAACTCAAACTTGCCTGCTTGTGCCATGATTCCAAACCAGCAAAACTTCACAAGGCACGATGAGCGATTCAACTTCTCAACCATCTTCTCGGGCTGCCAAATCGGGCAAGTTTGCGTCACTTTCAAGAGCGATCAAGCACACTGGTTTCATCTTGAAGTTCTTTCCTTACAGAGTCGTAAATCTTTTGGAACATTTCTCCTGTTTTCACCGAACTTTAGGCGTTTCTCCCAAAGATTTAGAAGGATTCAAAGCTGATATCCTATATATATATCTTGATTTCCCATTTTACTTTATGATGTATTTATATTATAGCACGTTCACGTTAAAACGAGTTAATTGTACTCATATGTGAAATGTGGATAAATAAATTACTACTACTACATATCGCTTTCATTTACACGGCCTCGCTTGCTCGCTGGCGATTTTGCCACAAATTTTGATTTTTGTAACGCGAAATTTCATTGGTTCGTGCGTTATCAGATGCGCGTTTTGATTGGTTAGTAGGAAAGATGATTGTCTAGAGCGTGTATTGGGAAAAGCTTTTTGGATCAAGAAGTTAATAAACAAAATTTCTCTTCATTTGTCGAATTAATTTTGAGAAATATTTTATAAAAGCAATAGAAAACTTTTTTCTGTGTTTGCATAGCCTGATATAAACACTCGAGGGGTTGGGAAAATTCTCGACAGTTATGCAAACCCTCGACAGGTTATGCAAACACGGAAAACGTTTTCTATTGCTTAAATGTTGTGTTGTGTTGTGTTGTGTAATGTTGTGCTATGTTGTGTTATGCTACACATATTACAACATGTGTTATATTATATTATTACTTATATAATAACTCAAGTTATTCTCGCATTTTCATTGGTTCTTACCTATGATCTATTAGAGGACAGACGCACGATTGACGTCATTATTACAGAGTTTTTGTCTCGGTGTTTTATAATGGCGGAAAGTTTTGAGAATTTAGATAATATTATACGTTGATGGGCTAAAGATAAAGTACAAAAAAGTCTTGCCGAGGCATTCAACAGGTTCGAGAAGCAGGAAGAAGAAAGATAAAGCAGTTTCTTTTAGAAAAAGATTCAAGAAAAAATACCGAGCAGTCTCAGTCGGGAGTCGAACGAGACTTAAGAACAAAATTGGTGTTATTATTGCTTTATCTCGAATTTAACAAATCCTATAGACAAAATGCTTCTGAGATAAAATGTATTTAAATTCAACTTTTCCCAGCCTCTCAGCGCTCAGCATTTTTTTTGTTTGTATTAAATTTTGCCTTTCCTTGTCGTTGTGTTATGCTATGTCCTGTCCTGTCCTGTCCTGTCCTGTCCTGTCCTGTCCTGTCCTGTCCTGTCCTGTCCTGTCCTGTCCTGTCCTGTCCTGTCCTGTCCTGTCCTGTCCTGTCCTGTCCTGTCCTGTCCTGTCCTGTCCTGTCCTGTCCTGTCTTGTTCTGTCCTGTCCTGTCCTGTCATGTTTCAGACAGATGAACTGGTCGTCTCCTACTCCTCCATCTCTGAAAGAAAATGTGCAGTTACCGAATTATCACGGATGACCTCTCTCTTTATCAGACGCTGATCCAATGCGACTGTCACGTCTAGCCCCCATGAGTTATTAGCTTTTCCTGCTTTATGCAGTCTCTCATAGCTTTGAAATTATAAGCCTGATACTTAATTGATGAAATCCACACATTTTTTTTATTGTTCAGCAAAGAAAATGTTGAAACAAAATTCTTTTTTCAATCCCTTATGATATCAATCGTTTTGATAGCGGCGGCACGTGTACCTATTTTCATTCCAAGGCTTTCTTGTCTTTTCAGTAAACGTTGGGTGCACGTCCGATTAGTCAGTTTTGTGATTGTTATCATTCATTTTCGAGCAATGGAATGCAGCACCAAATAAACGGTACCAAGAGATTATCAAGGTAAGTTACCTTGAAAATCTCTTGACAGTACTAGAAAGTTATATTACTTCATATTATTTCTACCAGCTGACGGTTGATACGGCAGAAACGTGACTAACTTTAGTTTATTATTGGTAGATTTAGTAATATTTCAAAAACGAGTGCGAGGGTTTCATCAGGTTTCCAAACGCGAGAAACGCTTGAAACCACGAGGCCGCAGGCCGAGTGGTTTTATTGTTTTCGAGCATTTGGAAATCTGATGAAACCCGAAGCATGAGGTTTTGAAATTACTTCTCCAACAAAGAAAATTAGTTTAAATTATCATTTGAATAACATTTCCCAATTCAACTATTGTATTTGAGACGTGAAATGTGCATGATCCTCAAAACATTGTGCATGATGTGCATGATCCTATCACCTAATTGCTGCGCTATGACAATGTTTGAATATTCATGAACTGATGTCACGTTGTTACCACGCTGTTTGTCAGTTCCGAGCGAACACGTTGCTCCACAGAGCAAATGGCAAAGTGCAGATTTAGACCTCCTAAAACTAGCGAAGAAGAAGAAAAGTGTGTGGCCAGCGCAGTTCCGAGGTAATGTGTGCATTTGGTCTGATAAAATTTCTATCGTCAGTGCCAATTTAGGTCGGAAGTGTACAGCAAGGTTGAAAGTGAACCAAATTACGAGGTCGCCACCATCGAGCGAGAATTTAAATTTAGAAAAAGAATGGGCTTTTCTGTTTTGGGTAGTTTAACAACTGTACCGTTACATTCAACGTTAGCAGTAAATAATTTAGGTTTAAAGTTTGTTTCGTAAAATGTGTGATTAAATAAAGTTGTCAATCGCCACGTGTTTTTGTTGCTTTATGAATATGCGGATTAAGAAATCGTTTCAAACATGGGTTTCTTTCAAGGCCGTGTTTTCAACTCGTTTTTCATTGGGTTTCTAAACTCATCCACCTGACCAGAATAAGATGCTCTGGCTGGGTAAGAGCTGCATGAATAATTAATGAGTTTGAGAAGTTTATATAAAAAAATATTTTTTATTTCAAATTTCTGATGTTTAATTACTTTTGTTTTCCTTGTTATTATCTTCAATAACCTTAAGCTTCACACGGACTGAATTGTAATTTGACTTTGTGAACGTGCATTATAAGGTTTTTTGAGACAGTTAGAGACAGTCTTTACGGTTTTTACCTACTGTTTGGCTTTGCAAGTAGATCCTCCAGGCACTTTCACTGATACCTGCTTTCTGATAAGATAAAAAAAGATAAAAACTTTATTTAAAACTTCTCAAAATCTCTAGCGTACAACGTGCGCTAATTGGGAACACCTAAATTAGCTAGTGTTAAAGTTACTTTAAAAACTACAAGATATGAAATTTATATATATGTATGTATGTGTATTTACATGTTTAAAATGATTGGCTAATTATTGCATAAGAAACAGTCTTTACTTTCAATGTCCAGTAGGCTATTAAAATTAACTTGTTTTATTCGTTTTTTTAAAATTTCCAGTGAGTCAGATATCCGAATAGATTTTTCAAGTTTTGACCATAGAACATGGCCTAGGTACGACAGGCTGTGTTTACCGTATGCAACTGTCCTGAATCTTGGTATTATGAAGTCTGAGTTTCTTAAATTATAATGAGTACTAGAGACAACGAATAAGTTTGTGATATACGGGGGCGCCAAACCGTTTTTGACCAGTTACATATGACTTTGCTATTGTGTTCAGATATTTCTATTCATGGAGGTTACACGCAGTGGAGTCGCTAGTGGTCTCAAATCATGTGGATTGGGAACTCAGTATCGCTATCGTTCATGTACCAATCCCCCGCTAGCAATCAAAGGAAAAGAAGCTGCCTGGGACCGGATAAGAAAGATTTTCAACTATGTTACATTCGTAAATGCCCAGGTAATATTTGCTTCAAAAAACTGCAAGAAAGATAGAAATTAACAACGTCAATATATATGTAATGACTTTATAATTTTGGCATGAGGACATTTATCTAGTCCTTTTGGGTGCCACTTTAAAGGAGCATAGTCACGGCATTTTTAGTTATTTTGACCATCAACAAAGTAACTGTTAAATTGAAAGAAACATAAAAAAATGATTTACAAAGGTAGAAAAACACCATAGCGATAGTAGTAAATTTCGGATGGAAT
Organism: Platygyra sinensis; assembly: GCA_019787425.1. Classification (NCBI taxonomy): domain Eukaryota; kingdom Metazoa; phylum Cnidaria; class Anthozoa; order Scleractinia; family Merulinidae; genus Platygyra; species Platygyra sinensis. The sequence continues at coordinate 5,753 of JAHPZR010051099.1, read as the reverse complement.
GTAAATAGAAAGATTAATTTTGCCACCCCAAACGGAAATTCACCCGGAAAAAAGGATTTCTTGAAAGGTAGACCAAAATTCCCAAATAGAATTTCCGATTAGAAAGTGTGTGTTGTATTTGCTAGTTTTTACTAGTTCCAGGCCTTTTGGCTTGGATCATCTTTAATCCTATCTTCTGGGAAGACGTCGAGGAAAGGGAACGAGAGCATCTCGTGAAAATGTTCATTTGGGAGTTTGACGCGTCCCATTTACTGCAACTGTCGGCCAAGTGGTTTTTCCTAGTAAATAGTACACAACCAATAATATACCATAAAGCGACCAGGATCGTTTAAGGATGGAGAAGATTGACACGCATTACAAATAACGAAATTTTAAAATTTAAGCCAAACTTTTCAAACCGCTCCTTTAACATATTTAGGCTGGGTCACTGAATTAACTGCGTCTGCTTGTGATTACGCTGCCTATATATTATTTTAACCATATCCTCATCTTCAATTCGATTAGTTTTTTTTATTTCCGGTATTATGCATATGGAAACATTCTACATAAAAACACGTCCCTATGTAAAATTTTCACTGTACATTAAGGTGTCGGAACACGTTCAAGTGCAGGTCGACCTAACTTTTCCACGTCGAGGCTACCTGGAGATGATTTCTGTATCACCCAGCGGAACTCTGTCCAGACTTCTTTATCCGCGAGTGATTGACAGTATCCCCGGGCTTAAAAACTTTACAAACTGGACAGTTACTAGCTTACATTACTGGGGAGAGAAGCCTGTTGGAGAGTGGAACATCATATTAACAAACACAAGAACAAAAAAAAAAGAAACGCCAGACAAGGTAGAAGGTGGTACATTGGCCACGGAATAGACTCTAATGGAGTAGGGATTCTGAGAGATCTGTGACACATACCCAGTTAAAACTGACTCTAGTACTCCCCCCCTTCCCCTTGGATTCTAGCTGTTTAAATGGATTTGTTAAAACGTTACACTATTTCTTTAATTTGTGTGCACTGTGTGTCAGTAATTTTCATCACTGATCTTTTATTGTGTTAAGTTTTATTGTGGTAAAGTTTCTTAGCTACTGGCTTACTTTATTATTATTATTATTATTATTATTATTATTATTATTATTATTGTTATTATTATTATTAGTTTTATTCCTTTTATTTCCCATGTGTTCCATTAGTTAATGAAGGTCATTCACAGTGGGTATCTTGGCACGATTGTGATGTCACGTGCGGTGCAGGACGTAAATGGCGTTACCGCATAAATTGTTCGACCAGCTCTCGCGGAGGACATAACATATTGTGTTGATAATACTGCCTGCAATTTGCAGCCGTGTCCGCCGGGTATGTTTATTCTACTCGGTGTCTCTAAAGCGAGTCTTCTTGCGTTATGACAGAGCCTGGAGTCTGTAATGTGAAGTCCAAGACATTGTATAAACACTTTAACTTTGCTCCTGAATGATAATCGGTATATGGTTAAAAATAGAATGATTTGCAGTCTCGCCGATGTTGTTAATATCAGATAGTTCTGGTTATATTAGTATTAAGTAAAATGACATTCTGCCCTTTTCTTCTTCCTGCTTAAAACTTTTTTTGCTCTTATATTTATTTTGTCTACTGAGAAGAACATACATTGTTTTATGAATTGAGACAAGAGTAGAAGGTGTTACTTGTGGGGGGCGCGGAGTCGTAATGCCTAGGGGGCAGGACTCAAGATCACCTGGTCTCGGCTCGTAATAAGTCATTTGGTATCGTTCTTTGTTTTTGGCTTTTTTTGTTCAGTTGCTGGAGGCTTTTCAGACTGGTCCCAGTGGTCTGAATGTAGCGTCACATGTGGTGGGGGAACTCAACTGCGTAATCGAACATGCACCAATCCACGACCAGGAAACAATGGAAAAAAATGCATGGGACCTGCTAATGAAACACGGAAATGTGCCTCTATACTGTGCCCAACACCAGGTGACTGATTTTAAAGCTTCCCACCAAATTGTACTAATTGTATTGCACAAATTTTACTGTTGAAGATACATATACACAAGTATTCTTAGCAAAAAAAAAACAAAAACAAAAAACAAATTGAACATTGTGCTGTATTTCGTACGATGTATTTTTTGTTATTCCTTTATTTCAAATGATGGACATCGACAATTAACTCTTATTATTTACTTTAATATTTCAGACAGACGAAGCTTAGTGATTGGTCTTCTCCTACTTCTCCTTCCCTGAATGAAAATGTGCAATTACCGTATCAGACTTTTATACAATGCGACTGTTACGTCTAGCCCCCAAGTTTTATTAGTTTTTTTTCTTGCTTTACACAGACCCTCGTAGCTTTGAAATTTTAAGCGCGCTACTTCATTAATAAAATCCATTTATTACTTAACCACCCGTGAAATACCAGGACTTCTTCTTTTACTAAAAAATCATATCTTCATCGCACGCAGTGAACGTACTATTTTTATCTTTCAGATGTGAGGATATTGGTGTTGCTATAGTTACTAAAATGATCACCATTGCTATGGTTCCATAATCCCTTAAAAAAGTACTTAGATATGTTGCTGTATGATCGAAACATCCTCGGTGCCTCCTCGGAAATCTTCGGAAAATCTCCGAAAAATGTTCGGAAACATTCGCTTTACCTTCGGAACAATTTTGAAAATCTTCGGAAATCTTAGGAAAATCTTCGGAAATCTTCGGAAAATCGTCAAAGACGTCGTCATTAGTATGTTTATGTAATGAACAGAATATTACATGCCCACTTGTGGATATGAATTTTATCTTCTCTTGTTCAACTCGACATCTCACGAGTGAGCTGCGCTCACTCGTGAGATATCGAGTTGAACACTCGAAGATAAAATTCATATCCACGCGCGGTCATGTAATATCCTCTATGTATTTTTTGTATTGTTTTTTTAAATCCCTGAGGATCTCAGTCGTTTAGATGGTGCCGGCACGTGTACCTGTTTTTATATGCATTAAATTAGTTTTAGACGCCAGGCTCTCTTCTCTTGCTGTAAACGTAGGTTGCACGTCCGATTAGTTCGTTTTGTGATTGTTATTTTTGTTTTTTTTTTTTAACTGCACATAGTGGCCCACACCGATCCTTATCCAAAACATTATAAGTGACCAACAGTGTGCCTCTTGGAAAAACTACTGTAAGATGACTTCGTATATGCAACGGAACTGTGCGAAGACTTGTGGAAAATGCCCAGGTTTGTTGGAGCACATCACATCACATCACATCACATCACATCACATTCGCATCGCATCGCATCACATCACACATAAAACGTCTGTCAGAGTTCGGGGGCATATAAAAGCTAATCAAAAAACAGTTACCCGTCCATCGTAGTTAGTAAACAAAAGTAAAGTTTGACAACGTTTATTCTCAAGTCTACGAGTAATACTTTTAACCAAAATGAAATAGAATTAGAAAATAAGATAATGAAGGGTGATATTTATAACGCTTTCCACTCGTAGTCGTGGAAATGCAGAATTATTGGCATGCTTTACTAGACAGTCTGGGTGTTTGGCTCAAACTTTGCCATTGTTCTTAACAATGAAAGTAATAATAATATTATTTTCAATTATCTTTATGCATTGGTTGCTCTTTGTAGTTTAATATTTTTCTTTTAGCTGCACCGAGCAAGAATATAACCAAAAATTATAGGTCGCGTATTTTCTTTAAAGTTGATTTTGTACGGAACCAGAGAAGATCCCCTTTCAAACAGCAGTCATGTCAACAGAAGGAAGAAAAGATTGACAAAATTTACCAAAGATCAAGTTGAAAATCGTAGGAAAGGTCAGCTGTTATTGTAAAATACGCTGGCGACGTGGCCGAATAAGGCTAGAACGCTGGCATCCGTAGGTCACAGGTTCAAAACCAGTTCGGACTTAAGCTGATACGATTTTGTTATTTTCGAGTCTAGATCCTTGGCACAGGTGTAAATAGGCAACTGGTCCGCCTGCCTCTCACTATTTCAGTAGCTGATCATTTACAATAACTGTTTATATGTTCGTTTCATTGATCAAGAAAAGTCCAGTATTCACAAACAATTAGCCAACCAATCGATTGATCGATTGATCAATTGATCGATCGATTGATTGATTGATTGATCGATTGATCGATTGATTGATCTGATTGATTTGCCCGTCACGCATTGTCTGATTGATTTATTCATTGTGAAAAAAAGGGTTCCTCAAACAGTTATCAGAAAAAAATGAGTTTATCTCCTGTGAAAGTCTAATGACACCAAGTACGAAATAGGTAATTTTAAAACCAGCGATTAAACCCTTAGTCGGTTTCTCCAATAGGGTGTTTCAAATTTTAATGAAACACTGCTGCCTAGAGTTTCAATCAAATGCAGCTGACATTCGGGTAATTGGGGGATCTGCGCTGCTTTTGTTCTTAGGGTGGTTAGGGGCAGTCTTTGTGTTTTTTCCCTACTGTTTTTCTTGGCCAAGTAGATCATCCCGCACATTCACTGATATCCGCTTTGTGATACTGTTATTGTTGTCAGATATTCCTATTCACGGAGGTTTCACGCAGTGGAGTCGCTGGTCGTCTTGCAGCAAATCATGTGGATGGGGGACTCAGTATCGCTATCGTTCATGCACCAATCCCCCGCCAGCAAACAAAGGAAGAGACTGCCTGGGAGCAAGTAAAGAATCTCGATGGTGTAACTCACGTAGATGCCCAGGTAATATTGAGTAGTCCTTTTGGGTGCCACTTTAAAGGAGCACAGTCGCGTATTTTGTGTTATTTCGACCATTGACAAAGTTACCGTTAAATTGAAGGAAACCTGAATATAATACTTTACAAAGATAGAAAAATACCAAAGGGATAATAATATACCGTAAAGGAACAATGATGGTTATGGATGGAGAAGATTGTCACGGATTACAAACAACGAAATTGAAAAAAACATAGCGCCAAACTTATCAAACCGTTAAAACGTGACTGTGCTCCTTTAACGCAATTGGGCGAGGGGCCACTGAATTAACTGCACTGCTTGTAATTACTCAGCCTACACATTATTTTAATCCTATCATATTATCTTTAATTTACGCTGTCGATTAGTTTTACCTAGTTCCTGTATTAGGAACTGATATGCAACACAAAAACACGCCCCAATGTAAAATTCTCACTGTACCTGCTGGTTTTGCCAGCCAAAATATAGTACACGTTAAAAAAAAAAAAAGAAAAAGTGTACGTTTTGTCACTTTCTGCTCTATATTCTTCATGTTACATGTGAAGCCGGTTAGATCACTATTTATCAAACGTATACCACCAGGATTATCGTTCCGGTTGCTTGCTTTCAAAACATTTTATAATTATTTTAACAACTTTTCTTTTCAGTTAACGGAGGATACTCACAGTGGTCTAGTTGGTCTGGTTGTTTTTTTTTTTGCAAAAAAGTCATGAAAGTTTACTAATAATAATAATAATAATAATAATAATAATAATAATAATAATAATAATAATAATAATAATAATAACTTTATTTCTATAGCGGTATATACAAAAGCTCTATATCGCTTTACAATCTAATAAATATCTAACTAACAATAGCACTAAAGTAAAGAAGTCAATTGAAAGCAAATCTAAAAAGATAAGTTTTCAATCTGGATTTAAATACATCAACTTTGCATGACGTGCTGTGTTATTATCTTTGTTTCTTGTGCAACGTGCTACATGTCCCATCTTTTTAAGGTATCTTCTCAGTTCATGGAGGCTACTCGCAGTG
>JAHPZR010051097.1:5000-12060 GCA_019787425.1 Platygyra sinensis | reverse complement strand
GCAGTTGTGCAAGCAAAGTCACGAGATCAGCGGGTTCCAAGCTCTTTCCAAGTAAAAATGTGAATACTAAATGGCGTCCCGTAAACAAACTTGTAAAAGTATGAACTTTTCACGACGGAAGAGGGCGGCAGCATGTTTTCTAACCGCTATCGGGCCAGTGATTACCAAAACAGCTGACTGAAAAACTATCATGAACTATCATACGCATGGTCAAACGAGAAAAACTATCATCGACTATCATGAAGAATTTGAACAAGCTCAAACTGAATGATAGTCGATGATAGTCAATGATAGTGCATGATAGTTGGTGGTCAAACGGAAGCGCGCGCTCAACTATCATCGAACTATCATGGGATGTTTGACCAGGCCTTAATACACTAAAAAAATGTTCCATCTTCAAAGTTTGCTAACCGCTGCCTAAAATATTGCTTAGTTCAAGTTCTCTATTGTGATAGGAAAACAAATGAAAAAGCAAACTATCCCATCGGGCCAACATCAATGAGCTTCTATGATTCAAGATGGCAAACACAACGTATTGGAGTACACTGTACGTGTACATGTATCAACATAATTTTATTTCATACCAAGAGAAGATGAACATGTGTTGCTGCAGCACTTCATGTACTTCACTTGATAGTGGCAAAGATTGCCACCAACAAATTTATACCTTTGAAAAACCAACAGCATGACAAAAGCAGTAATTGACTAAGACAAGTTTTAATTTGCATGGCCATAGTTAAGACACAATACATGTGAATGTCCATAACTAGACACTGAGCTTGTACAGGTACATGTAGGTGTGCAATTACTGAGTTAGCATACACAAATCCTTCATGGGTGAGTTTTTATTGGTTACATTAGAGCATTCTCTACATGTATTTCAGGTTTTACTGTATGACTTTACTGCAGGCTACAAACAAGCTGTAAAAGACTACAACTTTTCAAATAAGAAATAGACATACTCTTTCCTTGTGGGTAGTGGACTGTTCTGCCTGCTTCCTCTTGGAACTCAGATTTGATTCCTACATGTAAACAGGGTGCACTTGTTAGCATGCCATGCTGATAATTATTATAGAACAATAAAAGTGATAAAATGAACACCCACTGAATAAAGGCTGTCATATATAGAAGCGGTTACATAGTAAAAAGCAGGACATGTATTTTTCAGCCACTGACGTGCAACAATAAGAACAGCTACATGTAATTGGATGCAAGGCAATGTAATATGACCAGTGTAATGAGGAAAAATAATCAAGCTGCATGGAGCCATGTATTTGAGTATACTTCTTCCCATAAGTTATTCTACATAACAACAACATGAAATGACAAGATTTAAGGTTTTGACAACAACAGAAGCACAGTTAATTTCTTATTCTCTACAACTATTAATTTAATTAATTCACAAGCAGTAATCCAAGAGCAATAATTCAATACAGGAAAATTACAAGAGGCAAACTAGGTTGACAGCATTTCAACTTGAATTTCATTTCTAACTTTAACAGCTACAAGCCCAAAATGTTGAGTTTGAGTGATAACTTATGAAATATTTTAATGATATTGACTTGACTAACTTGCAAACTTTGATATTTAAAAAGTAGAAAACATGTACCTTGTTTCTATCTAGTTATAGAAACACGAGTGGAAGTTTGGGAGAACAAGAAACACTGTGGGAACACGATCTGCAGACGAGTGTTTCCATAGCTTTTTTGAGTTCTCCCAATGCAAACTTTCATGAGTGTTTCTAGAACTCGATAGAAACACAGAGTACATGTTTTCTGTTTCTTTTAGAAAACATCGCGACGGAAAAAAAAGGAAAACAACTTGTTAACTTTGATTATCAAAATGTAAATTCTCTTTACATCCTTATTGTCGAGAATTTGCTGGCACAGTGCTACAATTGTCTTGCTCTCATTGTGTTGTTCCTTGACAAATTTTTAGTGCACCTGATCCTTCCCACTTAAACAAATAAGTTATTAAGTGACAATGAACTCAAATTAATAAAGAGGAAAAACATACAAACCAAAACAAAACAAAGATCTTCCTTTGCCCCAACAAAGATTGCTAAACGTGACATGCACTAGACTGGACACCCCGTGTCAGACTTTGTACATACATTTTGTACAATAACTAATCATGTACCAGTGATTAGCAAACATGCTTTTTGTTTGTAAAAAAAATATATATATATATCTAATTCCATTTATGCCAAATTAAAAAATATAATGAACTGTGGCAGAAACAGACTTACTTCAATTTCCAGCTACATGTAGTTAACCCTTTTTTACATAAACCAGATTGACTCCCAAGTTTTGGCATCTAAAGGAATACATGTAGGGCTTCAGGACCTAGAAATGAACTTTTATCTTTTATTGGATTAGGCTGAGTATGATAAGGACTCGGTACGAGAACATGAAAACGAGGCGGGTGAGGATAGAGTCGAAAACTTGCAGAAGAGCGTACGGCGAATAAGGCGAGTCAAAAAGGTGATTATGTTAAAGTTAGTTTCCTTTTTCACTATGAATAAAAGTCAATCACCACAGAATCGATATTGTTGTGTTCCTCTTTGCGATCAAAAAGGATCCACCGGTCCAAACGGCGAGAAAGTTGGATTTTTTAGTATTCCAACCGAGAAGCATTTGAGGGAGCAATGGCTACACGCGATACTAAGAGAGCCGGGAAAACACTTCTCTGTTACGGATTCCACAAAGGTTTGTTCGCTTCATTTTAAAGATGAACACCTTAAGAAGAGTTTTGGTTCTGCTTCAATTTTGTTTAGTGTATCTTCATCAACCTCGAGTGGATATAAAAATGTTCTTTCTTCACTAGAAAGAGTGTCTGGATAAACTCTAGCTGTAGTATCTTTCAAAGGAAATCGTGGGTAGCTGTTTATGTCAAAATTTGGATCAGGGCATCTTGTAACTGCACTTATATTGACATACACGGGAAAGTTAGACTCTGTATAAGACAATTGATAACTGTTTGTAGAACCAACAGGACTACTACCAAATTTGGTTTGTACCATACGGTTTGGTGTATTTGAGGCCAGAGTGGCAATTCCCATATTAGGATTTATGGCTGCAACCTCATTTTTAAACTTCTCTTCCTCTGTAATATCAATTTTTGTCTTTTTTCTGGCCTTATAAAGTTGACAAGAAATTGCCTTGCCAGACTGCTTATCATCAGGCTTGATTTTTGTTACAACTAAATCCATCACTGGCTGGGGGTGAATTGAATCACCTCTACCTTTGCAAAGTTGATGTACATGCCAGAGAAGGATTTTCATCTAATTCATCATTGAGATCTTCAGTTGTTTTGCTCTCAAACAGTGAGTATAGACCCTATGCAAATATGGCTGCCTTTATATTATTCTTTTGTTCGTATTTAAAATAGCCTCACTAACCTCGCTTTTGAGACAAAAATTGTGAAGAATTTATTATCCCGAACGAGGTGAGTGAGGCTGTTTTGAATACGAACAAAAGAATAATTTTAAGGTAGCCATTTTTGCATAGGGTCTATTTCAGTACAAATTTTCAAGATGAGAGCTAGTGTGATTACAATAACCAACTTTTCCTGCAGCACATGTGCAAGTAGCATGCATTACTTGTGCAGATATAATGCAAAGGGCAACTTGTATAGTATGAGAAGCTTCATGTTTTTTTATAGCTGTGATAACACTTACAAAGTAAAAATAGTTTTCATCATTATTTGCTTCAATATCCTTTAAATATTCATCTTGCAGAAAAGTCTTTCCACGTTTCAAACTTGTAGGAACAGAATGGTTGTCCACACTTCCCATCCTTTTACCAGAACAGTTTTCTATGTGCTTTTTCATTTCCGCTTTGGTAAACAAAGGCAACTTTTCAAGAGTTTTCCCCAAGCCAGTAGTTGGGTATTTAATTTCAGTAACTTCTTTACTGTGGGATGAAGATCCTGGAAGGGAGATAGAGCATTCCCTGGCTTTTCGCTTCGTGTAGATCTTGTTTGGATCAGCGTCGACTATAATTTTATCCTTGCCACTTGCAATGTACTCCTCGACTCTGATACTAGATATAACACATTTTACACTACTTTGAAATGTTTGGATTGTAATTCGCCAATATATCACAGCAACCTTTCGTACAGCGGCGAGATTTAAGCCTCAAAATATTAAATTTTGGTTCAAAGGATTTGTTTACTAGTGAAAAAAAATAAGGGATTAATCTCTTCTTGTAAAACATGACAAATTGGATACAAACATACCGCTTTACTAATTGTGCTTTTACGGTCATTCCTTTACATGAATCACCCCTACATCGCAGCCAAAACAAAAGATCGGCTTTTTCATCTCTGCTGGCTTTCTTCCGTGAAGACTAGCTCCAGGAATATAATTTTCCGTGAGTAAAACCGGCGCTGTAAACATGTTTTTTCCAGGTGTCGCCATATTTATTTGAGTTTCTATCCTCACCCGCCTCGTTTCCATGTTCTCGTACCGAGGCTTACCCGAGCCGTCCGCCATTATGAATTCGGTGTATTCGATATACGAACATTTCGGAAATTCAAACTGGAATTTTTGGTCGAATGGAACGCGCCCTATGTTAGTGAAAATTGACAGTTTATTACCTGCGTTAAAGTTATACTATGACGAAAATCTCATCTCAGCCATTTTGAAACATAAGCAAGTATTCTGCGTGAGAATTGAGAAAAACGGCATCTATTGTTTTCGAATATCTCTTTTCGTTCCAGAGATATTCAAATTTGCCAAGTGATTACGCCATACAAATTTTGTTCAAGCGAAGCACCATAATTATAGAAAAAGAATTACATGTATGCATAGAAATAGGAACCCATGCAACTCTTTTTTGATGGTCAACATGACTAGAGGCATGGATCACGGGCGCGCACGCCACACGACGACGACGACGTCGCACAACATGGCGGCTATCCAGCTAATACAGCTGTACCAAGTCATGCAGTTTTGGATTACAGCATATATCTTTGATATTAGACATCCATATTATGCTTAATTGAAAGCTGTCATATCAAGGGATTCGCTGACCAATATCACGTGACCATATCGCGGGCTTAGGTTCGGAGCTCATGTTCAGAGCATATGTTTTTTGAAGTTGACCGCTAACAAAGTGTCAGTTTTCGATTGGGTCGCGGGCTCATGTCAGGATAATACTTAGCAATAGTCCAGTTTCGAATTCGCTATGACCGCTGAATAAAAACGCACTGACAACTCATTTGTACAGGGTTAGCCTCGACCTAAAGTAAAATATTCACTAATTCCAGCGAGATGATGACCTGTTTACAGCTCAGTGTATTGTTTAATTTTCAAATTTGTGGCACCTTCCCGCCGGTACTTATCAATATTTTTTACAGGTCGAGGCTAACCCTGTACAAATGCGTTGTCAGCGCTTTTATTTAGCGGTCATGACGAATTCGAAACTGAACTATTATTGAATGAGGCTGAGTAGGATGTGAAGAATTTTGCAGATCAAGGAGGGTTTTATCTACAGGGGCCGAAGGCCGAGGTGGATAACACCCTCCGAGATCTGCAGAATTCTTCACATCCTACGAAAGCCGAATGCAATAATTGCTTTATTATTCATTCAAAATATTTCCCCGTTCTTAAAGGAGTTTCACCATTGCGCTCTTTCTTTTTCCGCTCACCAAAAATAGCACAACCTCATTCCCAGGTTTACTGGGTAAACGGTTCAATAATCTGCAGCGGGCTGCACTTTTGACGTCATTTTGAGGTCATCGATTCAATAATTTTGCAGCGGGCTACACTTTTGACTTCATTTATTCAATTTTTGGTTAACAGCAGCTGGTTATGTTGAATTATTCGTGTGGTTTTAGCCAATCATAAGGGGGGAAATATTTTGATTTAAGAGAAAGACTGGAACCTAAGTAAGACAATAGCCCTTTTCACGGTTAGCTTTCCACATTTGCATTACAATAAAATCTAGCATGTATGTGAGGCAATTTCGGGCTAAAACGACAAAATAGCCCGAAATTGCCTCGCATACATGCTAGATTTTATTGTAATGCAAATGTAGAAAGCTAACCGTGAAAAGGGCTATTGTGATAAAAACTGATAATATACAGACCTGTTAAAGTCTGTGGAAAATATATAAAAAATCAATAATGATTCTTTAATTGATTTTCCCATACAATTCTCTTTATACACAAGCTGTCGCATACACCACGTATTTAGAGCTTGGCGAGCCTGTGGTTAACGACGCTTCGTTTTACCTATGTAAAAGTCATCGCAGTCCCAGCAGCTAGCCTTGTACACAACCTCAGACTTGACAGAGCGGTTAAGCCTGTCTTTGTAGGGAAATAAAGAGTTTATGCGGTGAGTGCTATCAAAAATTATTTTTAAGTCTTTTTTTTAATTCCAATAACATTACATCACATACAAAGAATACCTACTCTGCTTACAATGTTAACGTAACTTACAATTTAACAATATTAACAAAACTTGCAACAATAAAATTATTTACAATTTGTACATCTTTCATTACTTTAATTATACAGGGAGTTAGTTACAATAGGAGGCTTTCTCACTTATTAATTTGTAACTTAGATTAATGTTTCTCAATTTTGATTTTGTTTGTCAAAATCGCTAAGAAGGCATCAAAATAAAACTCTTCTTCTTTTCTTGAGGCAGGATATAAATAATATATAGCTATAATCATGCAGAGGTTTAAGCTAAGATGGCGATCGAAGTTATCTGTCACGCCATAATATTTCATTTTTATCGAGAGTGGTTGTATCTCCCTTCTTGGAGTTCCACCAATTAGTAAAGAGAGACCAAAACAGCCGAGCTTCAGAACAGGTAACAAAAAGATGGGTTAACGTTTGTCTTCAGTCTCCACACATGTGGCATTGATTGAATCTCTAAAAAGTGTCGAATTTGTGGGTAGAATATGATGAATTATTTTGTATTGGAAAATGGCGAGTCTAGTGTCTAGGCTGTAAATGACTTGTATTGCCTGATCTTTTATATTTGCTTCTTTCGTCCTTCGTGTCGTTGTAGGCGAAACGAATTTACTCTCAACATGGAATTTCGTTG
>JAHPZR010051096.1:0-19726 GCA_019787425.1 Platygyra sinensis | reverse complement strand
AGGAGGCTTCAACGGGGCTTGCAGTTTAACTAACGATAGCTAGCTAGGTATTTATTATAAAAACAAACGAGTACAGCAATCTGGATACTACTTCTTATGTTGCCGAGGCAAAGTGATACGGTCTGAGGTGAAACTGTATTAAGTATCACTAACCCTATTGACCAGAAATGGCAAAAACGAAAAAAAATAATGCGATCAAAAAAGAGTAGAGGCTGAATTAATTATAGCATCGTCAATATTTTTCTTCATTCGGGAGGTTAAGCAACGAAGACGAGGACGCCAAGGACGACGCCTAGTAAAAAATGAATTTATATTTTAAAAACGAAATTGTCTAGATCTGTTCGGTACCGTCCGCCAACGGCTCTAAAAACGTGCTTAAGCTAAATATGCCACGACGGCGTTCAATTCCAAATAGAAATACGAAAAATTGGCGTCGTCGTTCACGTTTCGTGGGCGACACAGAACTTGGTCATTTCACGTTGTTGTTCTGCAAGGGACGGCAAAGAAATGAACGAATATTTCTGACGCGCGTGCACAGCTATTGTTCTGCTCATGAGAGGCCTTTCGTTTGGTGATGTACTCGTTGCCGTCGCGTCGCCGTGGTTTGCTTAAGCTCCCAGTTCAATTGCAGACAGATGGAGGCAAGAAACTAGATCATAGCCTCAGTGTGAACGTCTAGCATGCACATTGAATTAAGGTCTTAAAGGTCAAAAAGTCATGATTCTCATCGGCCGGTGTTAAAAAGAAGGCAGGTAAATGCAAATGTATTGAAACGGGTCCAAACACACAATCACCTGCATGTAATGGCGGATATATCTGCTCTGAATCATACAGCAATGCAGCCGATTGCGAAACTTGTGTTTTCTTTTCAAATTCATATTCAACGCACGTTTTGGGAAATGGGAAAATTTCTCTCACGCCCAAAGGCCGACAAGCGCGAGACAAAATACACACTGAAAACCGTAACAGCGCACGGATCACACGCTCTTTGTCAACCTCAATTTCTTGAAAAAAAATAAAGAAATAAAAAAATAAACCCGGCAAATAAGAGGCAATCTTTTATGTTTGTGCCAGCTTAATAAATTTTCCTCATTCGCATCAAAAAAGAAAAAAAAAATTGTTATGCATTAACATAATCTAAAATAATTATTACCGCGTCAGTTTCCTCGAATTAGTCACTGTCAAATGAGATTCCCTCTGGCCTCATTTATCATGACCAAATAAACCCAATATTCAGTTTGTTCAGTGAATAAACAACGGAAAGAAATTAAAAAAGAAGTCTAATGGATTTCTTTTTAAAGACAATACCTGTCATGTGTTCATTTCGTCGTTTATTTGACCACTGTAATCAGTAAACCACAAGTTGTAATGTAAGATGCCTCGTGTTCAACTCAGTTATTGCCGTTGCGTTCTGTGTCATACTAGCTATTAAAATATAGATAGGACCCTGCGCGCGCTCTGATTGGTCAAAAACCTATGTTATATCAGAGTATAAAACATAGAAAAAGCGTGTTTTTATTGTTTTGCGCGCGTAACATCTATATTTTAGAGCAAATGAAGAAGCCTAAGCCGTGTATTACACGGTGATGAAACACTCTGGTCATTTGAGAACACTCGAGAAATGTAGAAAACACTCGCCTGCGGCTCGTGCTTTCTACATTTCCCTCGTGTTCTCAAATGACCATCGTGTTTTATCACAGTGTCATACACAGCCCAGGCTTCTTTATTTGTTAACTAGATTATTATTATTTTTTCAAAATAATAAAAAAAACTTTTGACTAAAATTATATTATGACGGAAGAAATAAATTCCAAGTTGTGTGGCATACTAAGGTTTGCTTCTCTTCGTCCTCTTTAATCAGCTTAGTGCGAAGCGCGTTAAATAATTATCCAGGGACCATTTTGCGCTGTAGTTGGACCTTAGATGTAAAAATCTCAGCAATAGAGAGAGAGGAAATAATTCCCTCCCATTTACACCTAACTACAAGAGAAATCTGATAGTAGGCTACTCTTGCACGTGTAACTACAAATAAGGTAAATTGATTTTAAGCTGTAAGTGGCTTACGTGTTAAATACTCGGATATTTTCAGCCTGATTGGTAGAAGTTCTGGAGTGACTTTTCCGTCAATACAACTCAACTGGATTAAAACGATGTCTTCACATTCAGCTTTCTTTTCAAATCGACCACTAGAACATTATCAATAGGAGGCAACTTGACGTATAAAAAAACGTCGCTTGTGAGTTATCACGTACTGTCATAAAAGTTTGTACTCGAGCTCCGATAAAGCGGCCATTATCAATCTAATGGCCGGAAAATATGCAATAGTCGCAAGTACCCAAACTGTATGTAAACAAAGAAAGTGGAAAGCACAACTACGAGAATTGATTCAAACCTGTGTAGCAGTAACAAAATAAAAGTAATAATACCGTTGAATTCAATTTGTTCGGTTAAGATTTCCCCTTGTTTCGACGACCAGAATTCCTCCCTTTATATCTCCTGCACCCATCTCATAATTATGACATGACTATTTTCAAAATACTCGAGACACATAAAAACGCGCTGAATAATTTCATGATTGAATATTTTAACTCTGACTGTTCAGTTTCATATTACATTTTGACAGAAAAAAAATGGAAACTACATGAGCTCATTTCACATCTTTACGAGGCAGAATGGAAGCACTTTTCTCTAACTATGAAACAACTGTTTTTACTTCCAATTACTTCCAAAAAAACTGTTTTTACTTCCAATTTGGTTTCGTGATCCACTTAATCCTAAACTAAGAGAAATCGCCAAAATATGCCAAATGATGAAAAAGATTACTTTATGATCCAATCATTTAAGATAACAAATCTTTTTGTTGAAGGCATTCGCTTCAATATTTGTAAAATCGCGTCAATAAATATCTGCGTTCTTATCAGCCCAATCTTTAAACATGCATTAGCTCTCAATTTACGTTTCCTGTACCATGTCTTACCACCTCTGTGATCACACAGTTTAACAACTGCGCCTTTTTATACTCCCTGTAATTTAAAATTAAAGAACATTTAGATTTAGAGTATGTTTATGGCGAAGCAGCATGAGTAATCAAAAGATGACGTGTGAAATTAGGAAATAATTTCAAGCGCGTTTTGTCAAAATTCTAATAATTTCCGAGCCATTAGGGGAGAGAAATTATTAGAATTTTGACCAAACGTAAGCGGTATTATTTCCTATATTTCACGCCCATTTCATTACCTTCTTATATAGTAGGTTCCAAATTACGCCTACGTACAATCCTGGGTTTTGACTTGTTCTTTTTATGGTACTGACAAATTTTCCGTTAAACGACGGTTGCCATGACAATTGTGTATAATTTCAGACGTAAAATTAGAAATCAACACTG
Source organism: Platygyra sinensis (assembly GCA_019787425.1). NCBI lineage: Eukaryota > Metazoa > Cnidaria > Anthozoa > Scleractinia > Merulinidae > Platygyra > Platygyra sinensis. Next base: position 16,341 of record JAHPZR010051096.1, on the reverse strand, counting down.
AGATTTCTCTCTAAACTGTAGGAGTAATTTGCCACCCATGACAGTATAACTGTGATAGAATTTAATTTGAATTGCGCCATTTAATTCTCACAACGAATTTAATAATATGTGCGCCTAGTTCACTCTATTGTAATTAGTTTGGCCTTTAGGGGGGATCGCTATATTTGTCATCGCTTGTTATGTGACCTAATTTTCCCGTTCTGAGGTTTATTGTTCTTGTAATAACGCTCTCTCTCATGTGTCAATTTCATGTCATATACGACGGCCGAACAAAAATATTGGAGACTGGTTTTCCATGTGCCGCAATGAATGTTCCAAAACCTCCAAAAGCGAAAATTGTTTAGAAAGACTCTAATAAAGAGTCTCAATGTACTGTGGTGTCATAAAAAAAACAACAACAAAAAAACGCTTTTTGGCCAATTTGGCCTGTCGATTTGTGAATTATCGTCACGTCATCATATCCCGTGCTGTTGATGAATCAAACTACACAAGTGGATGGATGGTAAGTTACGTCTTAAAGGAGCATTGTCACGCTAATTGGCAACTTTATAAAAAGCTAGATGGTGTCTTCGCATCAATTGAATTCCAAAACTATCGACCTGCGACCTGGTTTTGTTATTAAAGACTATTAGAAGGTACTGAAACTGTTTCCTGTCGCCTGGCGCTACGGATGGCATGAATGGAAAAGGATTGAAACTTGAAAAACTTGGCCAATTTTTTTCAAGGTTTGATGCTACGTATTCAAAAATTCCTCAAGAAATTCATTTGGGTTACCCTCTCTGATAAAATATATTTGGAATCTTCTTCGTAGCTTTACAGAAGCATTTTGTTTATGATTAAAGCCTCAAAGTAATGATTTTAGCACGTATTATTGACCTGACAAGGCAAAATCCTCGGGACAATGCCCCTTTAAAATCTGATAAGATAACCTTTCTTTTTGTTGAGTTATTTTGTTTTAATGGAAACATCGATCACCTTACAGCATAGGAAAAGCACTGTCTGAGACAACTGGTGTAGGGCCTATAAATTTCATATGCATGAGACCCCTGTACCGCTTGCTTTCAGTCTTCAAAAGTCACAGATCAGTTGAGTTAACCCAAATTTCATTCCCCAGAACGATATAGAAAGCTTCACTGTTTCTTTCAAATAACATCTTCACAATGGAATTTTGTGCAGGTGCTATTTTTGTTGTGGAAAGTTGCCAAAAGTCAGCTTTCCTGTAAAGTTGATTAGGAGGTTAAATTTGCATAATAGCAATGGTTTGCGGGCTTCCTTAAGGGTCAAGGTCCAAACATCGCTTTAAACAAAGAACATATAATGATTCAAAATAATGAACTAGATTTTGCATTTTCTAAAAAAAGCTTGCAAGTGGCTTCTCTGTGACAAAGTTTGGGGGAGTTTATTCCATCTTACACGCCAATCCGTTGTTTTGTTTTGTTTTGTTTTCTTAGTAAGATCATCATCTCTTTATTTAGCTCTAAAATTTTCGCGTTACAATTATGTTTCTAGTGGAAAGATAAAAGTTTTGCTTATCTGCCAACTGCCAAAGGAACTCATTCTGTCCTACTTGTTTGTCGAGCAACGAGCAAACCATTCCATCCCTCTAACATATCGATCGAGGAATTTCAGGTTTAGACTCATATTTGTACGGTGGCCCACAACTGGCACGGCAAAATACAATTCATCACGGCAAAATAAAATTTGTCACGGAAAAATACAATTCGAAACAACAAATTCAAATTACTCCCGGCAGACTACAAACACTCACGGCAAAAACAAAAACAATTATTGCAATTCAAAATTCATCACGGCAAGAGCAAAACACTCGCGGCAAAAGCAAAACGCTCACGGCAAAATCAAGAAATGGCTGTCAGCGGTTAATAGTCAGCGGTTGTCCAAGTACGTGGTGTACCGTTTCACAACCGCTGACCATTAACCGCTGACCGCCATTTCTTGATTTTGCCGTGAGTGTTTTGCTTTTGCCGTGAGTGTTTTGCTTTTTCCGCGAGTCTTATTGTTAATGGTATGTTAATTTTAGGGGCAGAGAATATCAGCAAAACTCAAACCCCAAAAAGCTATAAAATAAAATTCAAAATACACGCTATTCCTGAATTAACGAAATCGTGTCATAAACACCCGCGCCCTGATTGAGAATGGTGCTTTAAATAGCGTGTTTCTTTTAGTTATCTTGATTTTGGCTGGACTGTTTTTTTGCATTAGTTATTTTGCATTAGTCCTCGATAGTTAAGGGTCATACATCGGTTTCTGGCGAGTTTTTTAACATTTTCTTCAATTCTCTTCCTTTCATCGAGCTCATTCGAGTCCACGCAGTAGCGTAGCTTGCGCGTTGGGCTCTTGAAAACGAAGACAATTCCATTATTGATTTAAAAATATTACGGTCGCACAAGACATAATGCCTGAATTCCTCTCGAAAATTATCGTGGCATATCGTGTAGGCTATTGGATTCGCAGCACTGTTAGCGAACAGGATAATATTGGTGACCGCAACCACGTCCCAAAAATGTTCGTATTCTCCACCGTTGCCAAAGTCAAGCCATAACCACATAATGTTATTAGGTAGAACGCAGACTGCAAAGAGAGCTGTTACAACAACTAGCATGCGTACAACTCTCTTCCTCTCCATCTGATGCGATTTGCTGAGTTCTCTGTTAGCACAAGATGTTTTCCTCTTTTTAATACATTTGCGCATCTCCCGTGCAATTTTCAAGTAGACCAATGAGATTACTGTCAAAGGGACCACGTATTCAACCAGGAAAAGTGACAGCGTGTACGCCTTTCTGTAGTTAGCATTCACAGGCCAGTGTTCTTCGCAGCTCACAGTCTCTTCGTCAAGTCGCAACACTAAGATATAAGGAAGCGTGACCAATGCTGATAAAAGCCATATTGCAAAGATGAATCCCTTTGCATGCTTCTTTGTCATTTGCTTTTGTAAAGGATAGACAATGGCCCAATAGCGGTTTAGGCTAACGGCCATCAGAGTAAAGATTGACGCCAACATAGCCATTGTCTGAAGAGGGTAAAGAAGCTTGCAGACAAGACTCCCATACGGCCATTTGTAGTTGTTTTCTTGAACTGGGATATCGAATGGAATGCAAATACAAGTGATGGCGAGGTCGGCCACTGCTAGATTTAATATGAAGCAATTTGTCACGGTGCGCATCCGATGTCTTCTAACTATCACAGTGCAGACAAGAATGTTGCCAATAACGCTGATAATGAAGATAATTGCCGAAAAGAACAGTTTGAACATTTTAAACTCGGCACTCTCGGTGGACGATAACTTGACGTCGACTGGCGTCGAGTTGTCCAAATCATTCGAAGAATTTCCTCTGAAGCTTATGTTTATCAAACTGTTTGCCTCCATGTGAGGAGAAAGTTTGGCTCTTCTGACGGTGTGGACTTTTGCAGGGACAACTTTTACTGACGTTGCTTGTGATAACAAATTGGTATCCAGCGCTTGGTTAATTGCTGAAATATTGGTCCAGTGATTTGCCAGTTTATACCACTTCACCTCCTTTTCCACGAGGTTTTTAACGTCTGAAACACCAAGAAGAAAACAGAAATAACACTAAAATGAAAAACTTATAAGAAAACAAGCAGGAGACATTATTTCCCCTCCCGGGGGTTAAATCAAAGTGGCACTGAGCCGCTGAACTTGCTATGAAAGAGAGTTATGAGGCATTGCTCACACGTACATTACATAAATACTGCAATACTTTTTTATGATAACAGCATAAATTCTCGCGCTCTCATTGGTAAATTTTTATCCTCAATAAGCGGGCAGACAAAACAAGTGCTAAACAACGAGTGCACCTACTCTTTTCGAACTTAAAGGAACCATTTGTGATTTGAGGGCAGTTTAGCTTTCGAATCAGCCCAAAAAGCTTCCAAAATGAAACAGTTCAACGTTAAGAAACTGGTAATTACTCAGGCCCTGGGTATTCTCTTGCCTCCTTCCAGCATGGCTAGGCGTCGAGAAAGTTTAGGAATTCCAAGATTGGATTCCAAAGGCCAAAATAATTAAATAACCGTTTTGTATGAATTGCTTATTAGGGGACGAGACACTCCGTCTACTAATGCGGATACGGTCGACGGCAGTTTGCGTAGATTAAACTGATTATTCCAAACAAGTTATCAGCATACACTGTATGTAACGTTTCAGTTCATGATCTGGATCGGTCCCCCTAAAAACGTGTATTTGATTTCAGAGAACGCCATTAGATACCAGAATTATTATCATGCATCAGGGGATTTAAATCAACTGACCATATTCTTTGAGATCTCTCCTTGTTATAGTTAATAATGGCTTTAACGATTAACATCAGTGTCACATAGAGCTGCCTCATGCAGTTATGGCCTATGGCCCACTTGCTGAAGTTTCAGTAGTTACTTTTGCGAGCATTTGTTAAACTGATCTGTCGTTTGTAAACGTCCTGGCACATGGCAAGCGTGCAACTAATCTTTCAGCTTGCAGTTCCATACGATATATTAAGGTCTCCCCCTGGGCTAACCAGGTTTTTAATTGGCTGTGCATGCATCAGCTAATCCAATTTTACTTTGTCGGAATTTTATAGCAGAAATTGATGTTTTTTTTTGTATCTAGTCCAAGCATAATGACTCTGTTCAGTTATAGTTAATGGCCAAACAAAAGCTTATTTACCCTGCATTAAATCTTTCTGATATCTGAGAGCGACATCTGTACCCCTATAATGGAAGCAATCCTTCCCGACTTTTCGAATTTTAAGGTAAGCTTGCTTTTGAGCTTTAACATCTTGCATAAATGATTTGATGCAAAGGCTTTTAATAACATGCGAAAATTCCTTCCTAATAGTTTTCCTTTTCAATAGCATGAATAAATTCTGACAAAGCTTTTTCTCAGTAAGACCTGAAAATGGACAAGGAATATTAGAAAGTGTGTTTGGCCTCTTGCACTACTGATAGCAAATAGATTGACAAAGGCGTTGCTGATGAAACCATATATTAATTAACTCTTTGCCACCTGATTAGCATTATCCTGCCTTTGCGGGTTCTATTTCTGCCGCTTCATCGGCGTTGTCGCTGTTTGTGTCTCAGTTTTAGGTCTCAGGATGCTACGGTTTTTCTTCATTTGGTTGTTTATCTCCGCAATTGGAAGGTTGTTGAATCAAGAAAGTAAAACGATTAAGGAATTAGGTCAATCAGATTCCGGAAACACTCAACAAGGTGTAAACCGACTCAAATGGGATGCTTGCGCAAGTACTCTGTTAGTTGTGTTGGGGACAACTCTGTAAATAAACTGCTCTTTCGCTATAAATGTACTATATACTGCATCACGTACAGGGGTCGTGACCCAATCTTCATAATGCCAAGAGGAGAAGCCTGAAAATGGCCGAACTCCAGAAAAAAGTTATATCTCATTGCATACTGAACAGAAACAGGAAAATGTGAATTAATCATGAATTCATGAAACTCCTTGCATATTACAACGTATTAAAACCTCAGTGCTCTAAGTTAGGAAAGACCACTGGGAAACCTGTGGGAAAATGCTTGTCAGAAACATTCAAACAGTTTTCCTTGTTTTTTGTTTATTTATTTATTGTTTTTTTTTTCAAAGTGGCCATGCAATACGATGGCTGTTGTGAAATGCTTTCAATTCTGTCAATTGTCTCAAAGGAAATAATAAATAATACGACAGCCCGATATGGTAAAGCGAGTTTGCTGGACTCAGATGTTAAATGCTTGATCACCTCGCCAAACGTGCCTAAGAAATTTAGTACAGTGCACGCGCATACGAGATATCTACAACCATAGTTAACTTTGAAGTTTACTGAGTTTGGTGTTATCTTTGTCTCAAAGGGCACTACAGGATTGGCATGATTACCCTGACGTGAACTAATGCGAGTAAAATATTATTACTCCAGATGTAGACTACTTCAAATAAGTCAGAGACTGAAATCGGATCAAGTCAAAACCAAGGAGGGAACCGAAGAATCCCTAATCACGATATCGCTGTTATTAGTTAAAACCCTTTTAGTCTCTATATTTAGTATTCTTACTTCCATCTAGATTCTTTTACTTACCGTTTTCAAACCAGTTCCATTAACAGCCAAGCTTTGCCGTCAAGGAAGCCATTTCTTTCAGTGATATACTTGTTTGGGATTCTTCGAGAAGATAACCTATGAGACTAATGCTTCGTGATTTACGTTAGCAAAGTTCCAATCAGTGACACTTGGTGATGCCCATGGTATGAAGGTCGGTTGAAAGGGAACCCTGGGTGTTGATTTATGCAAGTAGCATGCGAGATCGAAAGGGCAACCTTACAGATAGCATTCACTTAGTATTTGAATTTTAGCCGGCACGAACAAATGGGAGAAAAAAAGATAGAAAAAAAAAATAAAAGAGAACATCAAATAAAGCCACAAACCCATTTTCAGTCCATGTTAAGATAATTAAATTCCACTTCAGCTTAATAAAATACATTGTTAGCTTTAAAACATTTCTTTTCCATACAACGGGTTCAAAATAAACCCACAACAAAGGCTCTTTTTTCACTTAATCAAGAATAATCATAACTGTGAACTTGGCAGAGTATGCGGAGCCGTGATTATGGACGGAGTTAAAGTGATCAAACAATGCTAAACGATGCAAAGAACTAATTAAAGAACTGAATTAGAGAAACGTGTGCAGCTTAAGGTTCAATAATTGCCGCAAGAACGTCTAAAATAAGAGGAAGGAAAGGAAAAAAATAAACAGGGAAAACAAAATAAAGGATCAAGGCAACTGACAGTCAAGATCGGAACACGGTTCATTGACATAGTGGTAGAGATCGATGATACACAAGGAATGCCTTTTGATGGGTAATTAAATTAAACAAAGATGTAGTTTATGAGAGGGATTATCGCTATAGTGATTGGAACAGATGTAGACATCTTCAGGTTTCAATTAGGATCGCTAAAACAAAACAGGTAATATTTGCGTCCCATCGTCCATGAGCCGGCGGAGCAGCGTTTGAACAGGGCTTAAACTAGGCTGTTAATGTTTCATTGACATATACATCCCGGATTATCCGAGAGCTCGAGTTTTAATTTTTTTTAACTTTAGTGGTAATACCTGTTCTCTTAGAAGAGACTATCACTTGAATTGCCCGTGGTGTCCTTTTTTTCCAGTCAGTTTCCCACATCTTGTCATTTGGCAGTTTACCTTTTCCGATATTTTAAGGTTAACCGCAACGTGAATTTAATACTTCTTTTTTACGCGTTGGCAGTGATCTACATATTTCGCTGTCGGAGGAATATAAAAAACAAATATCAAAGCTGTCTGTTAAGCTATAAATAGCTTTAAATAGCTGACTGCGTGATTAAATCAAGTTCACCCGTAGAACTAGAAAGCTCTTTGAACTTAAAATAGAAACAGGCGTCATGCTATGCCAAATGAAATCAACAAAGTTACCTGTCATTATCATATCTGTGGCGCATAGATAGCATCAGTTCGATTTCATTGTTCGGATTGCTAAACAAGTTTTTCTTTTTATAAGCAAAATGATATTGGCTAGTTCTAAAACGAGGAATGGGGAACAGAGGAACGGGGAACGGGGGATCTCTAAAAGGAGGAATCTCTAAAACGGGGAATCTCTAAAATTTCTAAAAGAGGGAATCTCTGAAAGGGGGAATCATAGGAAAGTCTTGGTCGAGGACCTGGAGAATCTAAATCTGTTTAGCGGGCAACTGAGTTGGGCGGCTCGATTCTTACTCTTTAAGTTCCGCTACTCTGACAGAAGAATCGAACCGCCTGGATTCATCTGAACTTGTGACGTTTTTAAATTGAGTTTCGCAGCGATAGATAGTTGTCCTAGTGTTTTCAAGTACTAATGGAAAGACGTTCTACTAATGGCAAATATATGGCACACAATGGGTTCATGGTTTTGTGACTAGGCTTCAAATTTTAAGCTTTGCCTTGACGCGACCTTTACACGGCGGCTGAGAGAGCTCTAATGTTTGCTAAAGAGTGATGCATTTCAAGGAATTTGGCTATCTAAACAGTATTAGAAAAAGTACCATTGCAATTTTTGTTCAGTTTCCCACGCTTGTGTGGCAAACTCAGTAAGAGATGTTTCTGTTAGTTTCCGGGCAGCGTGGCGTCTCCATACAAGTCTCTTTAAATGTGGCAATTGTCCGTATATCTTGCATGAGAAAAATTGCAGTGACCTGAATCTCGGCGGGAGTATTTACTTTTCTTTCTTTTCCCAGACTCTGGGCTTTATGTACTGATCGGTTTTTATTGTGATCTATTTTGAGTGGCGTGACACTGAAAACCAGCAATACAATAAATATATGACGAACGATATGCCGGCGTTGTTTTGTGAGATAATGTATATTAGCTGAATTTTTAAGTGAAAACTTGAGGAGAATTTACTTTTCCATGACAATATTATAGGCTATCCGACTCAGAAACTCTCATCGATCGGTTATTAGATATTTTGGCGGGAATTTCGCGTATAATACGTCATTGTGTGCTTCACGATACCTCTTTCTACACGATGCGGTCTTGCGAAGACAACTTCAAAATTCCCATTGCATTTACTTCTAAGAAAAAAAGGATCGGTCGTTTCGAAGGTCTTCCACAATTTAAGTGGACTGATCTCGGAGGACAGGATGTAATCGGGCAAGGGACGTTTGGAGCCGTTTTTGTCACCGAGTACCCAAGGAGAAAGGACGGAGATTCGGCCACGAAAGTTGAAACAGTTGTTGTGAAGAAATTGCTTGGGTCTTCACTCGATTTCATCGATGCTTTCGCAACAGAGGCAAGGTTGTTGTACGATCTCAAGCACGACAATATAGTTAGCTTCAAAGCTGTTTGACACGATCCAGTGGCACTTATGCTAGAATATGTTTATTTTGACGTCAGCGTTTTCGGAGGAAAAGGCCAGGTCAGCTCAATGAAGGATCTTACGATAACTGCAGAAATTCACGCGCGCTCATTGGTTAATTTTTATTGTCCACATGCGGACAGACACATAAATTTGAAATTCATGCGACACGTCAGCGAGCGGGAGCGGGCAATTCGACAATTTGTTATCGTAAAAAACAAATTTATGTCAGTTTTTAATGCGTCTGTCCTGTTATTGACGATGAATTTCGTCATAGCATTGTCAAAGTAGTCTGCGGATCCACCGGCTATCGCCTCGTGGATCCACAGCTACTTTGACAATGCTATGACGAAATTCAAGATCAATAACAGGACAGACGCATGAAAAACTGACGTCAATTTGTTAATTTTATGGCTTGCATTGACACCCACAATTGCGAGGGGATCGAAGGATATTTCATGACGAAGATTGCGTCCGATATTGCGGCTGGATTGCTTTTTTTGCACGAAAGAGGAATTGCCCATCGAGATTTAAAACCAGCGAATGTCCGGGTGAGCAACCACCATTCCGCGAGGAGGAAGATCGCGATAAACTCGCTCATGCCTGGAGTCACCAGCCGGTTGTACGGAAGCTGACTGACTTTGGTGAGAGTAGGTCATTTTTTCTTCAAACAAGATCTGTGTGCCAATCGAGAACTTTGGACATTGACAGGGGTACTGTACCTTTTATGCCTCCGGAAATACTTATCGGAAGTGACATTTCACTTGCGGGAGCCACAGTTGAGGATTTACTCCGCGTGGACATGTGGGCCAACGGGATGCTACTTTTTAATTTAATGAACCCCTGTCTTCATCATCCCTTCCAAGAAGCCCTGAAATAAGTGGAAAATGTTAACACCAGAAAAAAGGATTATCCGTTTCCACCGCAAAGGTGAAAGGTTAAGGTAAACTCAGAAGTATGCTGAGAGATGTCAATTGGAGTGGCACAACGTTTGGAACGTATACGAAGCCTGCACAGTTGTCCAACTGTCTAGAAGACCAGATGCAAGAAACGCCCTACGGTTGCTCCATATATCAAGGCAGTAAAGGCGGTTGGCTTCAGGGTTCTATTCTCCAGGAAAAGTATGAGTTTCATATTTAACCTTTGCGTTAATGTACCCCCTGTCAGACAAATCCATGTTACCATGTCAACCATAAATAACAAACACTTCTTTGTGACCACTTCACCTGTTCACCGTTTCGGCATTTGTATATTTGTAGCTCTTCGCTTTCTTCTCTCGTTTTGTGATACGTTTTAATCAGTGTATGCGAATTGGCAACTTATAGCTAACTCCAAATTAAAAGCATTTTATACTAAGGACAATAACCTTCAAGGCTTCCTAGTACGTACTCGTTGTTTACCAATTACCAGCAAAAATAAAAGTCGACCACGAAGTTAATAAGGCTTGGTTGGTGAGCTTCAAACGTCAGTTGATAAAGGAGAAGGGATGAGAGGTGAAGAACTGAATCTCACAATTTTCTTTTTATGCCAGCCAGATACCTGTGCATAATTCATTTTTGGATTAGGTGAAAACTGTTTCTCTTTTTTGTTACAGTTCTAGTCATTTAGTGCAAGTGCTGCTTTGGCAAGTCAGGAAAAAGGGAGCAATATAGAACCGAACGAGGACGAATGTTCAGCGTCAAGCCTAGATTTTCACGGTGAAGGTAGGTTGTTTTCGAACTATTTTACTTAACAATAAGTGATAGATTTAAACGATGGGAAAAAAATAAATTTAATGAAGTACGATGTATTGAATGATGGTGAGGGGACCCTTGTGCGGTTGTGCGAGAAAAGTAAGTCGGTATTGGTCAAAAAAAGTAAATTCGCACATGACCCACAGAAGCCCAAACGTTCAGTGCGTATCCCTGTCAACTAAGAGTGCTCTTTCTCCCACTTGGATGGTTTGCTGTTTCGTCGTTTGTGGACCGTCTTGGAACGGGCAAAGAGAGAGGAGGAGGTCTCCAAAGAATGCATCTTCATTCGAGAATGTACAATACACCCAGATTTATTCGTTGTTTCGGCAAATGATCGTCAGCTCCAAGGGCTTGCCCAATTTTGCACTAGTCCAAAAGAATTCTGTGTATTCGGAATTGACCCAATTTTCAACATTTTCGGCCGCAATATCAGCCTCACGGTTACCACGTACAGAAACCTCAAGCTCGAAAATAAACAAAACGGCAAGCCTCCTGTGTTAATCGGACCGTTACTGATGCGTCGATCAACGTAAGGACTGGAAGACATACTCCAAGTTCGCCCACCTTATCAAGTCCGAAGGGAATCTTGGCGCGTGGGACAGACGGATCGAAAGCATTAATCGATAGCTTCAAGAGAAATTTTCACTTTGCCACTTCTGCTTTATCCGCTTTAAAGACAACATAAAGAGAGAGCCTGGAATTAGAGGATTCCAGTCGGGTGAAAAAAAAGTTCTTTGAAGAAGTCTTCGGCAGGCAGGAAGAAACTGTGAAGTTCTTTGGATTGGTAGACTCTGATTTCGAGGAGGAATTCGACGTAAGGCTGGATAGCTTGAAAGAAAGCTGGATGGAAAGAGAGGCGAAACTCGGTTGCAGCCTACCCATGACATTTTATGAATGGTTTAAGAATGAGAAGGTTAGTAATAGTAGAAAACAACTTAAGCTTAAAAATTTACAGAAGGGAGTAATCAATCAATCAAACAATCAATCAATCAATCTCTCAATCAATCAATCCGTCAATCAGCCAATCAATCCACCAATCGATCAATCCATTAATCAAACAGGCAATCAAGCATGATAATTGGCTAAATCTCGACTTGCCAAGGAGCACACAACTACAAGATATACATCAACAATGCTACTTGTTCTTACTAGTATTTATTATATTAACTGGATTACATATGATAGTATGAATAAAGAGTCCATGCTCTAAGGGGTTCGCATAGAAGCAGGGCTGGGTGATCCTCCATGTGAATACATCGACAACGATCCTGAAGCAGCCAACTTCATGCTCAAACATGGATTACATTTTGATCCAAAGAAGCCTCATCACTTCATTGAAGACGTCAAAAACATCTTACAGACACAGCACCGTAACGAAGATCGGGCGGCATTTGGAAGGGGTCCATTTAGAGAAAAGAAAGAATTCGAGTATTTAGCATGCGCAGTTGACGATTTATCCTTTGGTCGATTGACCCACGAGCAGAAATTGAGAAAGCTGTCAGAATATTTGATGACAGGAATGGATGGAAAGGAGGATGTTATTCTTGAGAAAACAGCAAACCACAAAGAAACCCTGTCAACTTCGGCCCTTAGCCTCACTGCGCGAGAAAGTAGGATTACTACTGTCCCCATAGCTATCCTGGAGGCGTTGTTTGACAAGACAGCGACTGTTGTGTCCACCCCTGGTAACGTCGTTCCAAAGCCTGGGGCGTCAGATGGTTTCTTTATGGTGGCCGGTGTCTCTAATAAAGTTCACAGTGTGACTCCTGGTAAAGGTGGCTCTTTAAGGTGCGATAGCAATTGCATAAACCGTTCTACTAAGATACGCGAGCACACGTTGGCTTTTGCACAGTTAAATGGTACGTTACAAGAGTTTGTCACATCGTATAAGAGATCAAAAAGAGGCCCAAATCTAACTAGCATGACTGCAGCAGGTGGACCAAAGAAAGCAGGAAGGAAACCGAGCAAGGGAAAGGGGTCCAATCCCAAGACCCAGCCGGTTCTTCAGCACATTGATTTATTACAGCACAATCCAGACGAATTACCTCCAGATGGCTTGGGCAACCCTGAAGCAATAGGTGGCCAGTTTAACATTGCAGCATAAGTGCCACTGGATCGTGTCAAACAGCTTTGAAGCTAACTATATTGTCGTGCTTGAGATCGTACAACAACCTTGCCTCTGTTGCGAAAGCATCGATGAAATCGAGTGAAGACCCAAGCAATTTCTTCACAACAACTGTTTCAACTTTCGTGGGCCGAATCTCCGTCCTTTCTCCTTGGGTACTCGGTGACAAAAACGGCTCCAAACGTCCCTTTGCCCGATTACATCCTGTCCTCCGAGATCAGTCCACTTAAATTGTGGAAGACCTTCGAAACGACCGATCCTTTTTTTCTTAGAAGTAAATGCAATGGGAATTTTGAAGTTGTCTTCGCAAGACCGCATCGTGTAGAAAGAGGTATCGTGAAGCACACAATGACGTATTATACGCGAAATTCCCGCCAAAATATCTAATAACCGATCGATGAGAGTTTCTGAGTCGGATAGCCTATAATATTGTCATGGAAAAGTAAATTCTCCTCAAGTTTTCACTTAAAAATTCAGCTAATATACATTATCTCACAAAACAACGCCGGCATATCGTTCGTCATATATTTATTGTATTGCTGGTTTTCAGTGTCACGCCACTCAAAATAGATCACAATAAAAACCGATCAGTACATAAAGCCCAGAGTCTGGGAAAAGAAAGAAAAGTAAATACTCCCGCCGAGATTCAGGTCACTGCAATTTTTCTCATGCAAGATATACGGACAATTGCCACATTTAAAGAGACTTGTATGGAGACGCCACGCTGCCCGGAAACTAACAGAAACATCTCTTACTGAGTTTGCCACACAAGCGTGGGAAACTGAACAAAAATTGCAATGGTACTTTTTCTAATACTGTTTAGATAGCCAAATTCCTTGAAATGCATCACTCTTTAGCAAACATTAGAGCTCTCTCAGCCGCCGTGTAAAGGTCGCGTCAAGGCAAAGCTTAAAATTTGAAGCCTAGTCACAAAACCATGAACCCATTGTGTGCCATATATTTGCCATTAGTAGAACGTCTTTCCATTAGTACTTGAAAACACTAGGACAACTATCTATCGCTGCGAAACTCAATTTAAAAACGTCACAAGTTCAGATGAATCCAGGCGGTTCGATTCTTCTGTCAGAGTAGCGGAACTTAAAGAGTAAGAATCGAGCCGCCCAACTCAGTTGCCCGCTAAACAGATTTAGATTCTCCAGGTCCTCGACCAAGACTTTCCTATGATTCCCCCTTTCAGAGATTCCCTCTTTTAGAAATTTTAGAGATTCCCCGTTTTAGAGATTCCTCCTTTTAGAGATCCCCCGTTCCCCGTTCCTCTGTTCCCCATTCCTCGTTTTAGAACTAGCCAATATCATTTTGCTTATAAAAAGAAAAACTTGTTTAGCAATCCGAACAATGAAATCGAACTGATGCTATCTATGCGCCACAGATATGATAATGACAGGTAACTTTGTTGATTTCATTTGGCATAGCATGACGCCTGTTTCTATTTTAAGTTCAAAGAGCTTTCTAGTTCTACGGGTGAACTTGATTTAATCACGCAGTCAGCTATTTAAAGCTATTTATAGCTTAACAGACAGCTTTGATATTTGTTTTTTATATTCCTCCGACAGCGAAATATGTAGATCACTGCCAACGCGTAAAAAAGAAGTATTAAATTCACGTTGCGGTTAACCTTAAAATATCGGAAAAAGGTAAACTGCCAAATGACAAGATGTGGGAAACTGACTGGAAAAAAAGGACACCACGGGCAATTCAAGTGATAGTCTCTTCTAAGAGAACAGGTATTACCACTAAAGTTAAAAAAAAATTAAAACTCGAGCTCTCGGATAATCCGGGATGTATATGTCAATGAAACATTAACAGCCTAGTTTAAGCCCTGTTCAAACGCTGCTCCGCCGGCTCATGGACGATGGGACGCAAATATTACCTGTTTTGTTTTAGCGATCCTAATTGAAACCTGAAGATGTCTACATCTGTTCCAATCACTATAGCGATAATCCCTCTCATAAACTACATCTTTGTTTAATTTAATTACCCATCAAAAGGCATTCCTTGTGTATCATCGATCTCTACCACTATGTCAATGAACCGTGTTCCGATCTTGACTGTCAGTTGCCTTGATCCTTTATTTTGTTTTCCCTGTTTATTTTTTTCCTTTCCTTCCTCTTATTTTAGACGTTCTTGCGGCAATTATTGAACCTTAAGCTGCCACACGTTTCTCTAATTCAGTTCTTTAATTAGTTCTTTGCATCGTTTAGCATTGTTTGATCACTTTAACTCCGTCCATAATCACGGCTCCGCATACTCTGCCAAGTTCACAGTTATGATTATTCTTGATTAAGTGAAAAAAGAGCCTTTGTTGTGGGTTTATTTTGAACCCGTTGTATGGAAAAGAAATGTTTTAAAGCTAACAATGTATTTTATTAAGCTGAAGTGGAATTTAATTATCTTAACATGGACTGAAAATGGGTTTGTGGCTTTATTTGATGTTCTCTTTTATTTTTTTTTCTATCTTTTTTTCTCCCATTTGTTCGTGCCGGCTAAAATTCAAATACTAAGTGAATGCTATCTGTAAGGTTGCCCTTTCGATCTCGCATGCTACTTGCATAAATCAACACCCAGGGTTTCCCTTTCAACCGACCTTCATACCATGGGCATCACCAAGTGTCACTGATTGGAACTTTGCTAACGTAAATCACGAAGCATTAGTCTCATAGGTTATCTTCTCGAAGAATCCCAAACAAGTATATCACTGAAAGAAATGGCTTCCTTGACGGCAAAGCTTGGCTGTTAATGGAACTGGTTTGAAAACGGTAAGTAAAAGAATCTAGATGGAAGTAAGAATACTAAATATAGAGACTAAAAGGGTTTTAACTAATAACAGCGATATCGTGATTAGGGATTCTTCGGTTCCCTCCTTGGTTTTGACTTGATCCGATTTCAGTCTCTGACTTATTTGAAGTAGTCTACATCTGGAGTAATAATATTTTACTCGCATTAGTCACGTCAGGGTAATCATGCCAATCCTGTAGTGCCCTTTGAGACAAAGATAACACCAAACTCAGTAAACTTCAAAGTTAACTATGGTTGTAGATATCTCGTATGCGCGTGCACTGTACTAAATTTCTTAGGCACGTTTGGCGAGGTGATCAAGCATTTAACATCTGAGTCCAGCAAACTCGCTTTACCATATCGGGCTGTCGTATTATTTATTATTTCCTTTGAGACAATTGACAGAATTGAAAGCATTTCACAACAGCCATCGTATTGCATGGCCACTTTGAAAAAAAAACAATAAATAAATAAACAAAAAACAAGGAAAACTGTTTGAATGTTTCTGACAAGCATTTTCCCACAGGTTTCCCAGTGGTCTTTCCTAACTTAGAGCACTGAGGTTTTAATACGTTGTAATATGCAAGGAGTTTCATGAATTCATGATTAATTCACATTTTCCTGTTTCTGTTCAGTATGCAATGAGATATAACTTTTTTCTGGAGTTCGGCCATTTTCAGGCTTCTCCTCTTGGCATTATGAAGATTGGGTCACGACCCCTGTACGTGATGCAGTATATAGTACATTTATAGCGAAAGAGCAGTTTATTTACAGAGTTGTCCCCAACACAACTAACAGAGTACTTGCGCAAGCATCCCATT
>JAHPZR010051095.1:0-18559 GCA_019787425.1 Platygyra sinensis | reverse complement strand
GCATAAGTGCCACTGGATCGTGTCAAACAGCTTTGAAGCTAACTATATTGTCGTGCTTGAGATCGTACAACAACCTTGCCTCTGTTGCGAAAGCATCGATGAAATCGAGTGAAGACCCAAGCAATTTCTTCACAACAACTGTTTCAACTTTCGTGGCCGAATCTCCGTCCTTTCTCCTTGGGTACTCGGTGACAAAAACGGCTCCAAACGTCCCTTGCCCGATTACATCCTGTCCTCCGAGATCAGTCCACTTAAATTGTGGAAGACCTTCGAAACGACCGATCCTTTTTTTCTTAGAAGTAAATGCAATGGGAATTTTGAAGTTGTCTTCGCAAGACCGCATCGTGTAGAAAGAGGTATCGTGAAGCACACAATGACGTATTATACGCGAAATTCCCGCCAAAATATCTAATAACCGATCGATGAGAGTTTCTGAGTCGGATAGCCTATAATATTGTCATGGAAAAGTAAATTCTCCTCAAGTTTTCACTTAAAAATTCAGCTAATATACATTATCTCACAAAACAACGCCGGCATATCGTTCGTCATATATTTATTGTATTGCTGGTTTTCAGTGTCACGCCACTCAAAATAGATCACAATAAAAACCGATCAGTACATAAAGCCCAGAGTCTGGGAAAAGAAAGAAAAGTAAATACTCCCGCCGAGATTCAGGTCACTGCAATTTTTCTCATGCAAGATATACGGACAATTGCCACATTTAAAGAGACTTGTATGGAGACGCCACGCTGCCCGGAAACTAACAGAAACATCTCTTACTGAGTTTGCCACACAAGCGTGGGAAACTGAACAAAAATTGCAATGGTACTTTTTCTAATACTGTTTAGATAGCCAAATTCCTTGAAATGCATCACTCTTTAGCAAACATTAGAGCTCTCTCAGCCGCCGTGTAAAGGTCGCGTCAAGGCAAAGCTTAAAATTTGAAGCCTAGTCACAAAACCATGAACCCATTGTGTGCCATATATTTGCCATTAGTAGAACGTCTTTCCATTAGTACTTGAAAACACTAGGACAACTATCTATCGCTGCGAAACTCAATTTAAAAACGTCACAAGTTCAGATGAATCCAGGCGGTTCGATTCTTCTGTCAGAGTAGCGGAACTTAAAGAGTAAGAATCGAGCCGCCCAACTCAGTTGCCCGCTAAACAGATTTAGATTCTCCAGGTCCTCGACCAAGACTTTCCTATGATTCCCCCTTTCAGAGATTCCCTCTTTTAGAAATTTTAGAGATTCCCCGTTTTAGAGATTCCTCCTTTTAGAGATCCCCCGTTCCCCGTTCCTCTGTTCCCCATTCCTCGTTTTAGAACTAGCCAATATCATTTTGCTTATAAAAAGAAAAACTTGTTTAGCAATCCGAACAATGAAATCGAACTGATGCTATCTATGCGCCACAGATATGATAATGACAGGTAACTTTGTTGATTTCATTTGGCATAGCATGACGCCTGTTTCTATTTTAAGTTCAAAGAGCTTTCTAGTTCTACGGGTGAACTTGATTTAATCACGCAGTCAGCTATTTAAAGCTATTTATAGCTTAACATACAGCTTTGATATTTGTTTTTTATATTCCTCCGACAGCGAAATATGTAGATCACTGCCAACGCGTAAAAAAGAAGTATTAAATTCACGTTGCGGTTAACCTTAAAATATCGGAAAAGGTAAACTGCCAAATGACAAGATGTGGGAAACTGACTGGAAAAAAAGGACACCACGGGCAATTCAAGTGATAGTCTCTTCTAAGAGAACAGGTATTACCACTAAAGTTAAAAAAAATTAAAACTCGAGCTCTCGGATAATCCGGGATGTATATGTCAATGAAACATTAACAGCCTAGTTTAAGCCCTGTTCAAACGCTGCTCCGCCGGCTCATGGACGATGGGACGCAAATATTACCTGTTTTGTTTTAGCGATCCTAATTGAAACCTGAAGATGTCTACATCTGTTCCAATCACTATAGCGATAATCCCTCTCATAAACTACATCTTTGTTTAATTTAATTACCCATCAAAAGGCATTCCTTGTGTATCATCGATCTCTACCACTATGTCAATGAACCGTGTTCCGATCTTGACTGTCAGTTGCCTTGATCCTTTATTTTGTTTTCCCTGTTTATTTTTTTCCTTTCCTTCCTCTTATTTTAGACGTTCTTGCGGCAATTATTGAACCTTAAGCTGCACACGTTTCTCTAATTCAGTTCTTTAATTAGTTCTTTGCATCGTTTAGCATTGTTTGATCACTTTAACTCCGTCCATAATCACGGCTCCGCATACTCTGCCAAGTTCACAGTTATGATTATTCTTGATTAAGTGAAAAAAGAGCCTTTGTTGTGGGTTTATTTTGAACCCGTTGTATGGAAAAGAAATGTTTTAAAGCTAACAATGTATTTTATTAAGCTGAAGTGGAATTTAATTATCTTAACATGGACTGAAAATGGGTTTGTGGCTTTATTTGATGTTCTCTTTTATTTTTTTTTTCTATCTTTTTTTCTCCCATTTGTTCGTGCCGGCTAAAATTCAAATACTAAGTGAATGCTATCTGTAAGGTTGCCCTTTCGATCTCGCATGCTACTTGCATAAATCAACACCCAGGGTTCCCTTTCAACCGACCTTCATACCATGGGCATCACCAAGTGTCACTGATTGGAACTTTGCTAACGTAAATCACGAAGCATTAGTCTCATAGGTTATCTTCTCGAAGAATCCCAAACAAGTATATCACTGAAAGAAATGGCTTCCTTGACGGCAAAGCTTGGCTGTTAATGGAACTGGTTTGAAAACGGTAAGTAAAAGAATCTAGATGGAAGTAAGAATACTAAATATAGAGACTAAAAGGGTTTTAACTAATAACAGCGATATCGTGATTAGGGATTCTTCGGTTCCCTCCTTGGTTTTGACTTGATCCGATTTCAGTCTCTGACTTATTTGAAGTAGTCTACATCTGGAGTAATAATATTTTACTCGCATTAGTTCACGTCAGGGTAATCATGCCAATCCTGTAGTGCCCTTTGAGACAAAGATAACACCAAACTCAGTAAACTTCAAAGTTAACTATGGTTGTAGATATCTCGTATGCGCGTGCACTGTACTAAATTTCTTAGGCACGTTTGGCGAGGTGATCAAGCATTTAACATCTGAGTCCAGCAAACTCGCTTTACCATATCGGGCTGTCGTATTATTTATTATTTCCTTTGAGACAATTGACAGAATTGAAAGCATTTCACAACAGCCATCGTATTGCATGGCCACTTTGAAAAAAAAAACAATAAATAAATAAACAAAAAACAAGGAAAACTGTTTGAATGTTTCTGACAAGCATTTTCCCACAGGTTTCCCAGTGGTCTTTCCTAACTTAGAGCACTGAGGTTTTAATACGTTGTAATATGCAAGGAGTTTCATGAATTCATGATTAATTCACATTTTCCTGTTTCTGTTCAGTATGCAATGAGATATAACTTTTTTCTGGAGTTCGGCCATTTTCAGGCTTCTCCTCTTGGCATTATGAAGATTGGGTCACGACCCCTGTACGTGATGCAGTATATAGTACATTTATAGCGAAAGAGCAGTTTATTTACAGAGTTGTCCCCAACACAACTAACAGAGTACTTGCGCAAGCATCCCATTTGAGTCGGTTTACACCTTGTTGAGTGTTTCCGGAATCTGATTGACCTAATTCCTTAATCGTTTTACTTTCTTGATTCAACAACCTTCCAATTGCGGAGATAAACAACCAAATGAAGAAAAACCGTAGCATCCTGAGACCTAAAACTGAGACACAAACAGCGACAACGCCGATGAAGCGGCAGAAATAGAACCCGCAAAGGCAGGATAATGCTAATCAGGTGGCAAAGAGTTAATTAATATATGGTTTCATCAGCAACGCCTTTGTCAATCTATTTGCTATCAGTAGTGCAAGAGGCCAAACACACTTTCTAATATTCCTTGTCCATTTTCAGGTCTTACTGAGAAAAAGCTTTGTCAGAATTTATTCATGCTATTGAAAAGGAAAACTATTAGGAAGGAATTTTCGCATGTTATTAAAAGCCTTTGCATCAAATCATTTATGCAAGATGTTAAAGCTCAAAAGCAAGCTTACCTTAAAATTCGAAAAGTCGGGAAGGATTGCTTCCATTATAGGGGTACAGATGTCGCTCTCAGATATCAGAAAGATTTAATGCAGGGTAAATAAGCTTTTGTTTGGCCATTAACTATAACTGAACAGAGTCATTATGCTTGGACTAGATACAAAAAAAAACATCAATTTCTGCTATAAAATTCCGACAAAGTAAAATTGGATTAGCTGATGCATGCACAGCCAATTAAAAACCTGGTTAGCCCAGGGGGAGACCTTAATATATCGTATGGAACTGCAAGCTGAAAGATTAGTTGCACGCTTGCCATGTGCCAGGACGTTTACAAACGACAGATCAGTTTAACAAATGCTCGCAAAAGTAACTACTGAAACTTCAGCAAGTGGGCCATAGGCCATAACTGCATGAGGCAGCTCTATGTGACACTGATGTTAATCGTTAAAGCCATTATTAACTATAACAAGGAGAGATCTCAAAGAATATGGTCAGTTGATTTAAATCCCCTGATGCATGATAATAATTCTGGTATCTAATGGCGTTCTCTGAAATCAAATACACGTTTTTAGGGGGACCGATCCAGATCATGAACTGAAACGTTACATACAGTGTATGCTGATAACTTGTTTGGAATAATCAGTTTAATCTACGCAAACTGCCGTCGACCGTATCCGCATTAGTAGACGGAGTGTCTCGTCCCCTAATAAGCAATTCATACAAAACGGTTATTTAATTATTTTGGCCTTTGGAATCCAATCTTGGAATTCCTAAACTTTCTCGACGCCTAGCCATGCTGGAAGGAGGCAAGAGAATACCCAGGGCCTGAGTAATTACCAGTTTCTTAACGTTGAACTGTTTCATTTTGGAAGCTTTTTGGGCTGATTCGAAAGCTAAACTGCCCTCAAATCACAAATGGTTCCTTTAAGTTCGAAAAGAGTAGGTGCACTCGTTGTTTAGCACTTGTTTTGTCTGCCCGCTTATTGAGGATAAAAATTTACCAATGAGAGCGCGAGAATTTATGCTGTTATCATAAAAAAGTATTGCAGTATTTATGTAATGTACGTGTGAGCAATGCCTCATAACTCTCTTTCATAGCAAGTTCAGCGGCTCAGTGCCACTTTGATTTAACCCCCGGGAGGGGAAATAATGTCTCCTGCTTGTTTTCTTATAAGTTTTTCATTTTAGTGTTATTTCTGTTTTCTTCTTGGTGTTTCAGACGTTAAAAACCTCGTGGAAAAGGAGGTGAAGTGGTATAAACTGGCAAATCACTGGACCAATATTTCAGCAATTAACCAAGCGCTGGATACCAATTTGTTATCACAAGCAACGTCAGTAAAAGTTGTCCCTGCAAAAGTCCACACCGTCAGAAGAGCCAAACTTTCTCCTCACATGGAGGCAAACAGTTTGATAAACATAAGCTTCAGAGGAAATTCTTCGAATGATTTGGACAACTCGACGCCAGTCGACGTCAAGTTATCGTCCACCGAGAGTGCCGAGTTTAAAATGTTCAAACTGTTCTTTTCGGCAATTATCTTCATTATCAGCGTTATTGGCAACATTCTTGTCTGCACTGTGATAGTTAGAAGACATCGGATGCGCACCGTGACAAATTGCTTCATATTAAATCTAGCAGTGGCCGACCTCGCCATCACTTGTATTTGCATTCCATTCGATATCCCAGTTCAAGAAAACAACTACAAATGGCCGTATGGGAGTCTTGTCTGCAAGCTTCTTTACCCTCTTCAGACAATGGCTATGTTGGCGTCAATCTTTACTCTGATGGCCGTTAGCCTAAACCGCTATTGGGCCATTGTCTATCCTTTACAAAAGCAAATGACAAAGAAGCATGCAAAGGGATTCATCTTTGCAATATGGCTTTTATCAGCATTGGTCACGCTTCCTTATATCTTAGTGTTGCGACTTGACGAAGAGACTGTGAGCTGCGAAGAACACTGGCCTGTGAATGCTAACTACAGAAAGGCGTACACGCTGTCACTTTTCCTGGTTGAATACGTGGTCCCTTTGACAGTAATCTCATTGGTCTACTTGAAAATTGCACGGGAGATGCGCAAATGTATTAAAAAGAGGAAAACATCTTGTGCTAACAGAGAACTCAGCAAATCGCATCAGATGGAGAGGAAGAGAGTTGTACGCATGCTAGTTGTTGTAACAGCTCTCTTTGCAGTCTGCGTTCTACCTAATAACATTATGTGGTTATGGCTTGACTTTGGCAACGGTGGAGAATACGAACATTTTTGGGACGTGGTTGCGGTCACCAATATTATCCTGTTCGCTAACAGTGCTGCGAATCCAATAGCCTACACGATATGCCACGATAATTTTCGAGAGGAATTCAGGCATTATGTCTTGTGCGACCGTAATATTTTTAAATCAATAATGGAATTGTCTTCGTTTTCAAGAGCCCAACGCGCAAGCTACGCTACTGCGTGGACTCGAATGAGCTCGATGAAAGGAAGAGAATTGAAGAAAATGTTAAAAAACTCGCCAGAAACCGATGTATGACCCTTAACTATCGAGGACTAATGCAAAATAACTAATGCAAAAAAACAGTCCAGCCAAAATCAAGATAACTAAAAGAAACACGCTATTTAAAGCACCATTCTCAATCAGGGCGCGGGTGTTTATGACACGATTTCGTTAATTCAGGAATAGCGTGTATTTTGAATTTTATTTTATAGCTTTTTGGGTTTGAGTTTTGCTGATATTCTCTGCCCCTAAAATTAACATACCATTAACAATAAGACTCGCGGAAAAAGCAAAACACTCACGGCAAAAGCAAAACACTCACGGCAAAATCAAGAAATGGCGGTCAGCGGTTAATGGTCAGCGGTTGTGAAACGGTACACCACGTACTTGGACAACCGCTGACTATTAACCGCTGACAGCCATTTCTTGATTTTGCCGTGAGCGTTTTGCTTTTGCCGCGAGTGTTTTGCTCTTGCCGTGATGAATTTTGAATTGCAATAATTGTTTTTGTTTTTGCCGTGAGTGTTTGTAGTCTGCCGGGAGTAATTTGAATTTGTTGTTTCGAATTGTATTTTTCCGTGACAAATTTTATTTTGCCGTGATGAATTGTATTTTGCCGTGCCAGTTGTGGGCCACCGTACAAATATGAGTCTAAACCTGAAATTCCTCGATCGATATGTTAGAGGGATGGAATGGTTTGCTCGTTGCTCGACAAACAAGTAGGACAGAATGAGTTCCTTTGGCAGTTGGCAGATAAGCAAAACTTTTATCTTTCCACTAGAAACATAATTGTAACGCGAAAATTTTAGAGCTAAATAAAGAGATGATGATCTTACTAAGAAAACAAAACAAAACAAAACAACGGATTGGCGTGTAAGATGGAATAAACTCCCCCAAACTTTGTCACAGAGAAGCCACTTGCAAGCTTTTTTTAGAAAATGCAAAATCTAGTTCATTATTTTGAATCATTATATGTTCTTTGTTTAAAGCGATGTTTGGACCTTGACCCTTAAGGAAGCCCGCAAACCATTGCTATTATGCAAATTTAACCTCCTAATCAACTTTACAGGAAAGCTGACTTTTGGCAACTTTCCACAACAAAAATAGCACCTGCACAAAATTCCATTGTGAAGATGTTATTTGAAAGAAACAGTGAAGCTTTCTATATCGTTCTGGGGAATGAAATTTGGGTTAACTCAACTGATCTGTGACTTTTGAAGACTGAAAGCAAGCGGTACAGGGGTCTCATGCATATGAAATTTATAGGCCCTACACCAGTTGTCTCAGACAGTGCTTTTCCTATGCTGTAAGGTGATCGATGTTTCCATTAAAACAAAATAACTCAACAAAAAGAAAGGTTATCTTATCAGATTTTAAAGGGGCATTGTCCCGAGGATTTTGCCTTGTCAGGTCAATAATACGTGCTAAAATCATTACTTTGAGGCTTTAATCATAAACAAAATGCTTCTGTAAAGCTACGAAGAAGATTCCAAATATATTTTATCAGAGAGGGTAACCCAAATGAATTTCTTGAGGAATTTTTGAATACGTAGCATCAAACCTTGAAAAAAATTGGCCAAGTTTTTCAAGTTTCAATCCTTTTCCATTCATGCCATCCGTAGCGCCAGGCGACAGGAAACAGTTTCAGTACCTTCTAATAGTCTTTAATAACAAAACCAGGTCGCAGGTCGATAGTTTTGGAATTCAATTGATGCGAAGACACCATCTAGCTTTTTATAAAGTTGCCAATTAGCGTGACAATGCTCCTTTAAGACGTAACTTACCATCCATCCACTTGTGTAGTTTGATTCATCAACAGCACGGGATATGATGACGTGACGATAATTCACAAATCGACAGGCCAAATTGGCCAAAAAGCGTTTTTTTGTTGTTGTTTTTTTTATGACACCACAGTACATTGAGACTCTTTATTAGAGTCTTTCTAAACAATTTTCGCTTTTGGAGGTTTTGGAACATTCATTGCGGCACATGGAAAACCAGTCTCCAATATTTTTGTTCGGCCGTCGTATATGACATGAAATTGACACATGAGAGAGAGCGTTATTACAAGAACAATAAACCTCAGAACGGGAAAATTAGGTCACATAACAAGCGATGACAAATATAGCGATCCCCCCTAAAGGCCAAACTAATTACAATAGAGTGAACTAGGCGCACATATTATTAAATTCGTTGTGAGAATTAAATGGCGCAATTCAAATTAAATTCTATCACAGTTATACTGTCATGGGTGGCAAATTACTCCTACAGTTTAGAGAGAAATCTCAGTGTTGATTTCTAATTTTACGTCTGAAATTATACACAATTGTCATGGCAACCGTCGTTTAACGGAAAATTTGTCAGTACCATAAAAAGAACAAGTCAAAACCCAGGATTGTACGTAGGCGTAATTTGGAACCTACTATATAAGAAGGTAATGAAATGGGCGTGAAATATAGGAAATAATACCGCTTACGTTTGGTCAAAATTCTAATAATTTCTCTCCCCTAATGGCTCGGAAATTATTAGAATTTTGACAAAACGCGCTTGAAATTATTTCCTAATTTCACACGTCATCTTTTGATTACTCATGCTGCTTCGCCATAAACATACTCTAAATCTAAATGTTCTTTAATTTTAAATTACAGGGAGTATAAAAAGGCGCAGTTGTTAAACTGTGTGATCACAGAGGTGGTAAGACATGGTACAGGAAACGTAAATTGAGAGCTAATGCATGTTTAAAGATTGGGCTGATAAGAACGCAGATATTTATTGACGCGATTTTACAAATATTGAAGCGAATGCCTTCAACAAAAAGATTTGTTATCTTAAATGATTGGATCATAAAGTAATCTTTTTCATCATTTGGCATATTTTGGCGATTTCTCTTAGTTTAGGATTAAGTGGATCACGAAACCAAATTGGAAGTAAAAACAGTTTTTTTGGAAGTAATTGGAAGTAAAAACAGTTGTTTCATAGTTAGAGAAAAGTGCTTCCATTCTGCCTCGTAAAGATGTGAAATGAGCTCATGTAGTTTCCATTTTTTTTCTGTCAAAATGTAATATGAAACTGAACAGTCAGAGTTAAAATATTCAATCATGAAATTATTCAGCGCGTTTTTATGTGTCTCGAGTATTTTGAAAATAGTCATGTCATAATTATGAGATGGGTGCAGGAGATATAAAGGGAGGAATTCTGGTCGTCGAAACAAGGGGAAATCTTAACCGAACAAATTGAATTCAACGGTATTATTACTTTTATTTTGTTACTGCTACACAGGTTTGAATCAATTCTCGTAGTTGTGCTTTCCACTTTCTTTGTTTACATACAGTTTGGGTACTTGCGACTATTGCATATTTTCCGGCCATTAGATTGATAATGGCCGCTTTATCGGAGCTCGAGTACAAACTTTTATGACAGTACGTGATAACTCACAAGCGACGTTTTTTTATACGTCAAGTTGCCTCCTATTGATAATGTTCTAGTGGTCGATTTGAAAAGAAAGCTGAATGTGAAGACATCGTTTTAATCCAGTTGAGTTGTATTGACGGAAAAGTCACTCCAGAACTTCTACCAATCAGGCTGAAAATATCCGAGTATTTAACACGTAAGCCACTTACAGCTTAAAATCAATTTACCTTATTTGTAGTTACACGTGCAAGAGTAGCCTACTATCAGATTTCTCTTGTAGTTAGGTGTAAATGGGAGGGAATTATTTCCTCTCTCTCTATTGCTGAGATTTTTACATCTAAGGTCCAACTACAGCGCAAAATGGTCCCTGGATAATTATTTAACGCGCTTCGCACTAAGCTGATTAAAGAGGACGAAGAGAAGCAAACCTTAGTATGCCACACAACTTGGAATTTATTTCTTCCGTCATAATATAATTTTAGTCAAAAGTTTTTTTTATTATTTTGAAAAAATAATAATAATCTAGTTAACAAATAAAGAAGCCTGGGCTGTGTATGACACTGTGATAAAACACGATGGTCATTTGAGAACACGAGGGAAATGTAGAAAGCACGAGCCGCAGGCGAGTGTTTTCTACATTTCTCGAGTGTTCTCAAATGACCAGAGTGTTTCATCACCGTGTAATACACGGCTTAGGCTTCTTCATTTGCTCTAAAATATAGATGTTACGCGCGCAAAACAATAAAAACACGCTTTTTCTATGTTTTATACTCTGATATAACATAGGTTTTTGACCAATCAGAGCGCGCGCAGGGTCCTATCTATATTTTAATAGCTAGTATGACACAGAACGCAACGGCAATAACTGAGTTGAACACGAGGCATCTTACATTACAACTTGTGGTTTACTGATTACAGTGGTCAAATAAACGACGAAATGAACACATGACAGGTATTGTCTTTAAAAAGAAATCCATTAGACTTCTTTTTTAATTTCTTTCCGTTGTTTATTCACTGAACAAACTGAATATTGGGTTTATTTGGTCATGATAAATGAGGCCAGAGGGAATCTCATTTGACAGTGACTAATTCGAGGAAACTGACGCGGTAATAATTATTTTAGATTATGTTAATGCATAACAATTTTTTTTTTCTTTTTTGATGCGAATGAGGAAAATTTATTAAGCTGGCACAAACATAAAAGATTGCCTCTTATTTGCCGGGTTTATTTTTTTATTTCTTTATTTTTTTTCAAGAAATTGAGGTTGACAAAGAGCGTGTGATCCGTGCGCTGTTACGGTTTTCAGTGTGTATTTTGTCTCGCGCTTGTCGGCCTTTGGGCGTGAGAGAAATTTTCCCATTTCCCAAAACGTGCGTTGAATATGAATTTGAAAAGAAAACACAAGTTTCGCAATCGGCTGCATTGCTGTATGATTCAGAGCAGATATATCCGCCATTACATGCAGGTGATTGTGTGTTTGGACCCGTTTCAATACATTTGCATTTACCTGCCTTCTTTTTAACACCGGCCGATGAGAATCATGACTTTTTGACCTTTAAGACCTTAATTCAATGTGCATGCTAGACGTTCACACTGAGGCTATGATCTAGTTTCTTGCCTCCATCTGTCTGCAATTGAACTGGGAGCTTAAGCAAACCACGGCGACGCGACGGCAACGAGTACATCACCAAACGAAAGGCCTCTCATGAGCAGAACAATAGCTGTGCACGCGCGTCAGAAATATTCGTTCATTTCTTTGCCGTCCCTTGCAGAACAACAACGTGAAATGACCAAGTTCTGTGTCGCCCACGAAACGTGAACGACGACGCCAATTTTTCGTATTTCTATTTGGAATTGAACGCCGTCGTGGCATATTTAGCTTAAGCACGTTTTTAGAGCCGTTGGCGGACGGTACCGAACAGATCTAGACAATTTCGTTTTTAAAATATAAATTCATTTTTTACTAGGCGTCGTCCTTGGCGTCCTCGTCTTCGTTGCTTAACCTCCCGAATGAAGAAAAATATTGACGATGCTATAATTAATTCAGCCTCTACTCTTTTTTGATCGCATTATTTTTTTTCGTTTTTGCCATTTCTGGTCAATAGGGTTAGTGATACTTAATACAGTTTCACCTCAGACCGTATCACTTTGCCTCGGCAACATAAGAAGTAGTATCCAGATTGCTGTACTCGTTTGTTTTTATAATAAATACCTAGCTAGCTATCGTTAGTTAAACTGCAAGCCCCGTTGAAGCCTCCTCTCGCCAGCAATTCGATACCAGACAGCAATTGGTATGCCTTCTTAAATAGATGCAGGCATTTAATGATCACAGGAAGAGTTTCATTGTTTCTACGTCTGCATATTTCATATTTTAATATGAGCCGCGGAAGACGGAGAAATGAGATATTTCTGTGAAAGTGGGGTATTCAAGTGTAATTGCTACTGCTTCGAAAATGAGCTCGGTCAGTTTCACAGGTAAAAGAACCAATCACAAGCCAGTTCAAGTTTTTGACAGTGCTCGTGCAGTTCATTATCAATTCAATCAGATCATATTCGGGAGGAACCTTGAGCGTGCTGAATTTGCCGGTTCTTTCGCTTAAGCGTATCTATTCAGATGAGTTTCTGCGAATACTTATGCCCAGGAACTTGTCGCACAGCCATTGTTAATTAATTTCTTAGCGTCACGGCTGATTGATTTCTTCAGTTGTGTATTTCTTTCTAACCATTTTTTTTTTAATACTGCAAAACTTGAATACAAAAATTACTTTTGTGTCAATACGCATGTACAAAATCATTGTTCAGCTGTCAATAGCGAAATTATTTGCTATCTTTTTTTGTTGAAACTAGGTTAATGGTTGTTCGAAATATATTTCTTTGGCAATTAGCACTTTTGTTTTGTTTTTAGCAGGTGCTGCGTTGAGTTAACAATATATCATTTTTTTTTGGTTATGTGTTACTTTTAATGGTTAGAACCACTTGTCACACTTGCGTGAATATTAGGGTATAATTCGAAGATTGGGGAACAGTGTTACCGAACAGGTTTCAAAAAAAGTAAGGGCAAAATAATATAAAAGTATAGCAAGGATCTTGTCCCAATGTTAAGTTACATTTCTGTTGACTTTTTAGAATTCTACGTTGAAATACATTATTAATTAATCTTATTTTTTTACTATAGGTGCAAAAGTAATTTAAGGTTACATCTTCCCCAGGTACGATAATCTTTGTTGGATCTTTGGAGATAACCTACCAATGGCTAATGAAACCTCCGATTCTTTAGGAGCACTTTCGCCAACACGGTTGACATGGCAAAGAAACTCAACATTTCCTACATCAGCTGATGTTACATCAAAGAATGAATTTGTCAAGTATTGGAAAATGGTGACTTTGATTCTTTATTCCACAATATTTACGACAAGCACGGTTGGTAACGGTCTCGTTTGCTTCATTATATTAAGGAGAAGAGCGATGAAGAGCGTCGTTAACTATCTTATTTTGAACCTTGCAGTCGCGGACCTCGTGTTTACTTGTATATGTATACCGTTTGATATCCCAGTCCAAGAAATGGACTATTGGCCCTACGGCGCGTTCATGTGCAGAGTTATGTATCCTTTACAGACTCAAACTCTGTTTGCTTCTGTGTATACTCTTGTTGCATTGAGCCTTTCGAGGTACTGGGCTATCGTACATCCGCTTAGACAACAACTGAAAGTGGAGAGAATGAAGTGGGTGATTCCTTTGATTTGGGTTATATCCTTCATCCCAGTGTGTCCCTATATTGCCACTCTCCGCTTGAATACGTCTACGCTAAGTTGTGAGGAAACCTGGAAGAACGACACCTCCAGAAAGGTCTATACGTTGTCACTGTTCTTTCTTCAGTATGTGATCCCGCTGACAGTTATATCTTGCGCGCATCTCAGTATCGCTTTGGAACTCAAACGAAAACCTACAACGCGAAGGAGAAGTTTCATCCGTGGAGTTCAGCACAAGGAAGCCAGAAAGGTCGCAAGGATGTTAGCAACAGTAACTCTACTGTTTGCGGCTTGTGTCTTGCCCAATAACATCTTGTGGTTGTGGTTGGACTTTGGGGCAGCTGAAAAAAACTTCCCTTACTTCTGGGATCTCTTGTCGTTCGGTAACATTGTGGTATTTTCTAACAGTGCTCTAAATCCCGTGTGTTACACGATGATGAACGACGCGTACAGAAAGGAAATCAAGAAAGTCCTTTTAAGGTGTCTAAAAATAGAGTAAAATAAACAAGACAGGAAATTTTCTCCTCCTTTGTAATATATTTTCATCAGGTTGTGTCATAATTGTCATATAGCACTAGCTATATTCACCCACTAGAGCTTGGTCACCAAGCTCGCAACCTTTGTGAATCACTTTACTCATCCAAGCGGTAGGCAGTAAAACGAACGAGCGAAACACTACGAAATATAAATTCATACAGTATCTTTGTTTTATCGTTGTTCAATTCATTCACAGTTGTCATCATCTCGGTCAATCAATCTGATCTGCTAGCAATCAACCTAACCACTGTGGGCCGGTCTACGATTCTTCATGCCTTGAATACAAGTTCTTGGAAAGATTGAGGGTCGAAGATCGACAGGACTTAATTTTAAAATTTTCTATATTTTCAAATACTCTGGACTTAGGGTAATATATTTGGAATAAATGAAAATTTCATTCAGCAACTGCCTGCCATGTTTACTCACCCATGAAGTATACCCAATCGATGTACATGTAAGTTTAATTCTTATCAGAACTATGGCTGGATATGTGTATGCAGAGGAACAATTGCGTCGGGTTTTTTTTTTAAGTCTGTTATTTTCTAGCTCTTGATATTTACCCCTGAAAATTATACTAAAATAATTATTCGTCGAATGCTAATGGAACATTGGTGAATATTCACCAATGTTTCTTTAGCATTTGGCGAATATTTGTTAAATAATTGTTAATCATTATATTCATTTAAAATATTTCCCCGTTTCTAATTGGTTAAAACCACACGCATAATTCACCATAACCAGCTCCTGTTGTCCAAATATTGAACCAATGACGTCAAAAGTGCAGCCCGCTGTAAATTATTGAACCAATGACGTCAAAATAAAAGTGTAGCCTGCTGCGCATGCAGATTATTGAACCGTTCACCGAGAAACCCAGGGGATGAGGTTGTGTTATTTTTGTTGAGCGGAAAACAAAGAGCGAAATGGCGAAACTCCTTCAAGAACGGAGAAATATTTTGAATGAATAATAAAGCAATTATCGAATTTGGCTTTCGTAATATGAAGAATTCTGCAGATCTCAGAGGGTGTTACCCACCTCTGCCTTCGGCCTATGTGGAAAACAAACTCCTTGTTCTGCAGAATTCTTCATATCCTACTCAGCCTCATTCAATAATTGCTAAATATTTAGATGCTACCTTAACTTCCTTAATCTTAATTCAGAAGTGCGCCGGCCTCGTGGTTGGTGCGCTTCGGGTTTGGATCGAGCAGTCTGCGGGGGTTCGAGCCCTGCCTAGGGACATTGTGTTTTGTTCTAACGCAAGATACTTTCCTCTAACAGTGTCTATCCCCAGCCACATGCTGTCGGGGGTAAATCTCCGATCGACTAGTATCTCAAGCAGACTTGGGTAGAAATACTTTGGTTTGCTTCATGCTACAGAAACTGGAGAAACGGCATCGGCCTGTTGGGCGACTTCGGCTCGTTTGCAGACATTTAACAATTATTGGACGAGGTTGAGCAAAATATCGTGATTCGTCAGTGGCGAGCAGATCAATTATTCGCCGAAGCCGAAGCCTGAGGCAGTTAAATAACTGATCTGCAAGACACTGACAATTCGCGAAATTTTGCGACAACCATACATACATACATACATTCTTTTATTTTCTAATAATTATTTTTTTTAAACAAATTGGACATGCCCACAGGTAGCTAGCTAATCTAGGTGGGTCATGTCTTAACTACAAAGAAAAAGGTACCTTCATTAATCGTTTTATCATTCGACCACCAAGTTTGTTTCCATATTTTGATCACTTCCTGGCAGCTCAGGGAAGCGATCTGCCATTTTACTCTCGAGTGGGTACTCATAAGTGGGTACTCCTCCGAATAAAAATATCAGTTTCAGGTGTTTTCCTCATTTGTCCTTCGTCTTTTATTGTTTTCCACCATTTTGTTCTGAGCCGTCGGGCATAATAATAGAGATGTCTTTATCTAAAGAATTTGTAGAATTTGATTACTTGCGGGCAATCATAAAAATTACCATAGCAAGTATAAGAGACAGATGTTCATGCATGAAAAGCGGCCCATCAACATTCACTGTCATTCAGTTTGGCTAATTACAAAACACAGCGATTCTTGCTGCTACCCTGCACTGTTGTTTCGCTTCCAACTTATCCTTTAGCTAGCTGTCTCTGTGTCTATGTGCGTTGCCTGAACATTGCATCTAAACCGCGATAGGGGATTGAGTTAGTGAGGCTGGTGTAGATGCTAATGCTTATCTCCAAAATATTCATTAACAACTGTTTCCATTGATCGATGATTGTCTGTCGTCTATTTTCTTGTCCGCGAAATTAAAGAAAAAAGTACTAGTAAAGGGCTCAGGGTAACATCCGCTGTCAGTTAGAAAACGAGAGAAATGCGCTTTACGAGTAGAAAATTTTAGGGAACTTAAGCAAACCACGACGGCAGCGGCAACGGGAGCGTCGTCAAACAAAAGATATAATGAGCAGAACAATAGCTGCGCGCGTGCGTTACAGCTCTTTGTACATTTCGTTGCCGTTCTCTGCCAAACAACAACGTGGAATGACCAAGTTTTGCGTATTTTGGAGAACCTACGCCGGCCAAGACGGCAAATATTTTCCATCACCTTATGGAATTGATCGCTAACATTATATAATTAGTTTGCGCCGGTTTTTAGACAAATTTGCGCTCTGAACGGGTTTAGTTACCTACGAAATTCGAGAGTAAAATTTAAATCCATTTTTTTTAAGGCGTCGTCCATGGCGTCGCCGTCGTCAGTGCTTAAGTTCCCTAAGAATAAAAGGCGTCGACGCCTTTTTTATTTTCAATTTGTTGGTTTCAAACCCCTTTCATTGCTAATGAGTAGTAACCATGAATGTAAAATGTTTAACCCTTTAATCTGTTTTGAAAAACTTAAACTGATGTTGATTATATGCATGCACATTACAGCATGGCGACAGATGTTTATAATTTTCATTTGCAATTAAAACAAGTCCATCCGTCAACTATGACTATCTATTACGTTTTCGTCCCATTTCGCTGTCTAACTGTGTGCTTTGTGGGTACGTCTGTAGTGACGCCTCATGACAAAACCCAACCGGGGTGGTTTAAACTAAACATTAAGTCTCGTCCTGGAACGGATTTCTGCACAGCCATCTGGGTGTAATTATTGAACCAATGACGTCCCAAAATACAAAGTGTAGCCTGCTGCGCATGCAGATTATTGACACGTTGACCCGAGAAACCCAGGGGATGAAGGGTGTGTTATTTTTTGTTTGAGCGGAAAATAAAGAGGCGAAATGGCCGAACACTCCTTCAAGAAACGGAGAATATATTTGAATGAATAGCTAAAGTCAAATTATCGTAATTTGGGCTTTCCCCATAATGTGAAAATGCTTGTCAGATCTCCGGAGCTCGGTGTTACCGCCCTCTGCCTTCGTCGGCCTATGTGGAAAACAAACTCCTTGTTCTGGCAGAAATTCTTCATAGACCTAGTAAGCGCTCACTTCAATAATTGCATAAAATATTTAGATGCTACCTTAACTTTCCTTCATCTTCAATTCAGAAGTGCGCCGGCCTCGTGGTTGGTGGCGCTTCGGGTTTGGATCGAGTAGTCATGTCGGGGGTTCGAGGCCCTGCCTAGGGACATTGTGTGTTGCTCTAAGTGCACGCAAGATACTTTCCTCTAACAGTGGTCATTGCCGCAGCCACATGCTGTCGGGGTGAATAACTCCGATGGACCTAGTATCTCAAAAAGACTTGGGTAGAACATGCTGTGGTTTGCATTCATGCTTAAAGAAACGCTGAAAGAAAACGGCATCGAGGGCATGGTGGGCGACTTTGGCTTCGGTTTGCATAGACATTTAACAATTATTGGACCGAGGTTGGAGCCCAATGAATATCGTGATTCGTCCAGTGGCGCTGAGCAAGATCAATAGCACCTTTTTCCGCACGTTGTACCATTTTGTTTTTGTCCCAAGTACAGCATCGATGTGATGATACTCAGGAGATTTGATCTTTTGTTTTGTTCATTAAAAAGGGTACATGCAAGCATGAATATGTCTGAATGTACTCTTTTAATGAACAAGACAAAGGATCAAATCTCCTGAGTATCATCACTGATCTGTATAGGAAAACAAAATGTACAAAGCCGAAAAAGGTCCCTTTTATTCGCCGAAGCCGACGCCTGAGGCAGTTGAAATACCTGATTCTGCGGGACGAGACACTGAACAATTCACGACATTTTGCGACAACCGACTTCAATAATCAGTTTTATCATTCGACCACCAAGTTTGGTGTCCATAGTTTTTGAGCAC
>JAHPZR010051094.1:0-14841 GCA_019787425.1 Platygyra sinensis | reverse complement strand
AAATTCGTTGTGAGAATTAAATGGTGCAATTCAAATTAAATTCTATCACAGTTATACTGTCATGGGTGGCAAATTACTCCTACATTTTACAGAGAAATCTCAGTGTTGATTTCTAATTTTACGTCTGAAACTACACACAATTGTCATGGCAACCGTCGTTTAACGGAAAATTTGTCAGTACCATAAAAAGGACAAGTCAAAACCCAGGATTGTACGTAGGCGTAATTTGGAACCTACTATATAAGAAGGTAATGAAATGGGCGTGAAATATAGGAAATAATACCGCTTACGTTTGGTCAAAATTCTAATAATTTCCCTCCCCTAATGGCTCGGAAATTATTAGAATTTTGACAAAACGCGCTTGAAATTATTTCCTAATTTCACACGTCACCTTTTGATTACCCATGCTGCTTCGCCATAAACATACTCTAAATCTAAATGTTCTTTAATTTTAAATTACAGCGAGTATAAAAAGGCGCAGCTGTTAAACTGTGTGATCACAGAGGTGGTAAGACATGGTACAGGAAACGTAAATTGAGAGCTAATGCATGTTTAAAGATGGGGCTGATAGGAGCGCAGATATTTATTGACGTGATTTTACAAATATTGAAGCGAATGCCTTGAACAAAAAGATTTGTTATCTTAAATGATTGGGTCATAAAGTAATCTTTTTCATCATTTGGCATATTTTGGCGATTTCTCTTTGTTTAGGATTAACTGGATCACGAAACCAAATTTGAAGTAAAAACAGTTTTTTTGGAAGTAATTGGAAGTAAAAACAGTTGTTTCATAGTTAGAGAAAAGTGCTTCCATTCTGCCTCGTAAAGATGTGAAATGAGCTCATGTAGTTTCCATTTTTTTTTCTGTCAAAATGTAATATGAAACTGAACAGTCAGGGTTAAAATATTCAATCATGAAATTATTCAGCGCGTTTTTATGTGTCTCGAGTATTTTGAAAATAGTCATGTCATAATTATGAGATGGGTGCAGGAGATATAAAGGGAGGAATTCTGGTCGTCGAAACAAGGGGAAATCTTAACCGAACAAATTGAATTCAACGGTATTATTACTTTTATTTTGTTACTGCTACACAGGTTTGAATCAATTCTCGTAGTTGTGCTTTCCGCTTTCTTTGTTTACATACAGTTTGGGTACTTGCGACTATTGCATATTTTCCGGCCATTAGATTGATAATGGCCGCTTTATCGGAGCTCGAGTACAAACTTTTATGACAGTACGTGATAACTCACAAGCGACGTTTTTTTATACGTCAAGTTGCCTCCTATTGATAATGTTCTAGTGGTCGATTTGAAAAGAAAGCTGAATGTGAAGACATCGTTTTAATCCAGTTGAGTTGTATTGACGGAAAAGTCACTCCAGAACTTCTACCAATCAGGCTGAAAATATCCGAGTATTTAACACGTAAGCCACTTACAGCTTAAAATCAATTTACCTTATTTGTAGTTACACGTGCAAGAGTAGCCTACTATCAGATTTCTCTTGTAGTTAGGTGTAAATGGGAGGGAATTATTTCCTCTCTCTCTATTGCTGAGATTTTTACATCTAAGGTCCAACTACAGCGAAAAATGGTCCCTGGATAATTATTTAACGCGCTTCGCACTAAGCTGATTAAAGAGGACGAAGAGAAGCAAACCTTAGTATGCCACACAACTTGGAATTTATTTCTTCCGTCATAATATAATTTTAGTCAAAAGTTTTTTTTATTATTTTGAAAAAATAATAATAATCTAGTTAACAAATAAAGAAGCCTGGGCTGTGTATGACACTGTGATAAAACACGATGGTCATTTGAGAACACGAGGGAAATGTAGAAAGCACGAGCCGCAGGCGAGTGTTTTCTACATTTCTCGAGTGTTCAAAAATGACCAGAGTGTTTCATCACCGTGTAATACACGGCTTAGGCTTCTTCATTTGCTCTAAAATATAGATGTTACGCGCGCAAAACAATAAAAACACGCTTTTTCTATGTTTTATACTCTGATATAACATAGGTTTTTGACCAATCAGAGCGCGCGCAGGGTCCTATCTATATTTTAATAGCTAGTATGACACAGAACGCAACGGCAATAACTGAGTTGAACACGAGGCATCTTACATTACAACTTGTGGT
This sequence comes from Platygyra sinensis, assembly GCA_019787425.1. Classification (NCBI taxonomy): domain Eukaryota; kingdom Metazoa; phylum Cnidaria; class Anthozoa; order Scleractinia; family Merulinidae; genus Platygyra; species Platygyra sinensis. The sequence goes on along the minus strand of JAHPZR010051094.1, from coordinate 12,710 downwards.
TTACTGATTACAGTGGTCAAATAAACGACGAAATGAACACATCATCGCCAGAAATCAAGGACATTTCGAGCCCGCTAACAATTATCAGCGGTATATCGTATAACACTCCAGAACAATAGACTATCAAGAGAATTCAATATGGCGGCGATAAGAATTTTGATTTGCTTTTCGCGCCAAGACTACTAAAGTTGCATTCAACGCCTGGCATATTTTTATTCCGAAAAGGACCTGAGAACTAATTATTTCCCAGCAAGAGCATAAACAAAGATGGTCGATGATTCAAAGATCAGCATTGCTCGTGTTTAACCATTTCAGTCGTAGTTTTCCAAGTGGCGTCCCGTCACTCGTGCAACATGGAAAATAAGGGATATTCTGGCTCGTTGGGAAGTTTTCAGATAAGAGGAAATGGCAATTTTACAGGATTTTTGGACGCTTCGAACTCAGTAGAAGTCAATTCGAGCGAGAGCAGTTTACTTCATTGGTGCACTTTCCTGTAATCGGCGAGTGTTTGGGACGGAGAACGACGGATTTTGAAGAAATGTATGGCGACTTAGGTCAATAAACAGTGAAAAAAAGAACTGGCTCAGGAAGTAAGTGATTTTTAGTTATCGAGTCACTGTTAGGTTTGATGAATAGCAGAATCAATACTGAATATGTCTCGAGCGAGAGCAGACGGGACCATGAGCTCCTGATTGTTATATTTTAGAAATTTTACAAATTTCCATACAGTTTCTTATATTATTTGGACGCCATTATGGACGTCATGCGCAAGCGCGGCCGCCATCTTGTCCAATATTTCTGGCAATGGACAGGTATTGTCTTTAAAAAGAAATCCATTAGACTTCTTTTTTAATTTCTTTCCGTTGTTTATTCACTGAACAAACTGAATATTGGGTTTATTTGGTCATGATAAATGAGGCCAAAGGGAATCTCATTTGACAGTGACTAATTCGAGGAAACTGACGCGGTAATAATTATTTTAGATTATGTTAATGCATAACAATTTTTTTTTTCTTTTTTGATACGAATGAGGAAAATTTATTAAGCTGGCACAAACACAAAAGATTGCCTCTTATTTGCCGGGTTTATTTTTTTATTTCTTTATTTTTTTTCAAGAAATTGAGGTTGACAAAGAGCGTGTGATCCGTGCGCTGTTACGGTTTTCAGTGTGTATTTTGTCTCGCGCTTGTCGGCCTTTGGGCGTGAGAGAAATTTTCCCATTTCCCAAAACGTGCGTTGAATATGAATTTGAAAAGAAAACACAAGTTTCGCAATCGGCTGCATTGCTGTATGATTCAGAGCAGATATATCCGCCATTACATGCAGGTGATTGTGTGTTTGGACCCGTTTCAATACATTTGCATTTACCTGCCTTCTTTTTAACACCGGCCGATGAGAATCATGACTTTTTGACCTTTAAGACCTTAATTCAATGTGCATGCTAGACGCTCACACTATTAAGAGGCTATGATTTGGTTTCTTGCCTCCATCTGTCTGCAATTGAACTGGGAGCTTAAGCAAACCACGGCGACGCGACGGCAACGAGTACATCACCAAACGAAAGGCCTCTCATGAGCAGAACAATAGCTGTGCACGCGCGTCAGAAATATTCGTTCATTTCTTTGCCGTCCCTTGCAGAACAACAACGTGAAATGACCAAGTTCTGTGTCGCCCACGAAACGTGAACGACGACGCCAATTTTTCGTATTTCTATTTGGAATTGAACGCCGTCGTGGCATATTTAGCTTAAGCACGTTTTTAGAGCCGTTGGCGGACGGTACCGAACAGATCTAGACAATTTCGTTTTTAAAATATAAATTCATTTTTTACTAGGCGTCGTCCTCGGCGTCCTCGTCTTCGTTGCTTAACCTCCCGAATGAAGAGAAATATTGACGATGCTATAATTAATTCAGCCTCTACTCTTTTTTGATCGCATTATTTTTTTTCGTTTTTGCCATTTCTGGTCAATAGGGTTAGTGATACTTAATACAGTTTTACCTCAGACCGTATCACTTTGCCTCGGCAACATAAGAAGTAGTATCCAGATTGCTGTACTCGTTTGTTTTTATAATAAATACCTAGCTAGCTATCGTTAGTTAAACTGCAAGCCCCGTTGAAGCCTCCTCTCGCCAGCAATTCGATACCAGACAGCAATTGGTACGCCTTCTTAAATAGATGCAGGCATTTAATGATCACAGGAAGAGTTTCATTGTTTCTACGTCTGCATATTTCATATTTTAATATGAGCCGCGGAAGACGGAGAAATGAGATATTTCTGTGAAAGTGGGGTATTCAAGTGTTATTGCTACTGCTTCGAAAATGAGCTCGGTCAGTTTCACAGGTAAAAGTACCAATCACAAGCCAGTTCAAGTTTTTGACAGTGCTCGTGCAGTTCATTATCAATTCAATCAGATCATATTCGGGAGGAGCCTTGAGCGTGCTGAATTTGCCGGTTCTTTCGCTTAAGCGTATCCATTCAGATGAGTTTCTGCGAATACTTATGCCCAGGAACTTGTCGCACAGCCATTGTTAATTAATTTCTTAGCGTCATGGCTGATTGATTTCTTCAGCTGTGTATTTCTTTCTAACCATTTTTTTTTTAATACTGCAAAACTTGAATACAAAAATTACTTTTGTGTCAATACGCATGTACAAAATCATTGTTCAGCTGTCAATAGCGAAATTATTTGCTATCTTTTTTTGTTGAAACTAGGTTTATGGTTGTTCGAAATATATTTCTTTGGCAATTAGCACTTTTGTTTTGTTTTTAGCAGGTGCTGCGTTGAGTTAACAATATATCATTTTTTTTTGGTTATGTGTTAGTTTTAATGTTTAGAACCACTTGTCACACCTGCGTGAATATTAGGGTATAATTCGAAGATTGGGGAACAGTGTTACCGAACAGGATTCAAAAAAAGTAAGGGCAAAATAATATAAAAGTATAGCAAGGATCTTGCCCAATGTTAAGTTACATTTCTGTTGACTTTTTAGAATTCTACGTTGAAATACATTATTAATTAATCTTATTTTTTTACTATAGGTGCAAAAGTAATTTAAGGTTACATCTTCCCCAGGTACGATAATCTTTGTTGGATCTTTGGAGATAACCTACCAATGGCTAATGAAACTTCCGATTCTTTGGAAGCACTTTCGCCAACACGGTTGACATGGCAAAGAAACTCAACATTTCCTACATCAGCTGATGTTACATCAAAGAATGAATTTGTCAAGTATTGGAAAATGGTGACTTTGATTCTTTATTCCACAATATTTACGACAAGCACGGTTGGTAACGGTCTCGTTTGCTTCATTATATTAAGGAGAAGAGCGATGAAGAGCGTCGTTAACTATCTTATTTTGAACCTTGCAGTCGCGGACCTCGTGTTTACTTGTATATGTATACCGTTTGATATCCCAGTCCAAGAAATGGACTATTATTGGCCCTACGGCGCGTTCATGTGCAGAGTTATGTATCCTTTACAGACTCAAACTCTGTTTGCTTCTGTGTATACTCTTGTTGCATTGAGCCTTTCGAGGTACTGGGCTATCGTACATCCGCTTAGACAACAACTGAAAGTGGAGAAAGTGAAGTGGGTGATTCCTTTGATTTGGGTTATATCCTTCATCCCAGTGTGTCCCTATATTGCCACTCTCCGCTTGAATACGTCTACGCTAAGTTGTGAGGAAAACTGGAAGAACGACACCTCCAGAAAGGTCTATACGTTGTCACTGTTCTTTCTTCAGTATGTGATCCCGCTGACAGTTATATCTTGCGCGCATCTCAGTATCGCTTTGGAACTCAAACGAAAACCTACAACGCGAAGGAGAAGTTTCATCCGTGGAGTTCAGCACAAGGAAGCCAGAAAGGTCGCAAGGATGTTAGCAACAGTAACTCTACTGTTTGCGGCTTGTGTCTTGCCCAATAACATCTTGTGGTTGTGGTTGGACTTTGGGGCAGCTGACAAAAACTTCCCTTACTTCTGGGATCTCTTGTCGTTCGGTAACATTGTGGTATTTTCTAACAGTGCTCTAAATCCCGTGTGTTACACGATGATGAACGACGCGTACAGAAAGGAAATCAAGAAAGTCCTTTTAAGGTGTCTAAAAATAGAGTAAAATAAACAAGACAGGAAATTTTCTCCTCCTTTGTAATATATTTTCATCATGTTGTGTCATAATTGTCATATGGCACTAGCTATATTCACCCACTAGAGCTTGGTCACCAAGCTCGTAACCTTTGTGAATCACTTTACTCATCCAAGCGGTAGGCAGTAAAACGAATGAGCGAAACACTACGAAATATAAATTCAAACAGTATCTTTGTTTTATCGTTGTTCAATTCATTCACAGTTGTCATCATCTCGGTCAATCAATCTGATCTGCTAGCAATCAACCTAACCACTGTGGGCCGGTCTACGATTCTTCATGCCTTGAATACAAGTTCTTGGAAAGATTGAGGGTCGAAGATCGACAGGACTTAATTTTAAAATTTTCTATATTTTCAAATACTCTGGACTTAGGGTAATATATTTGGAATAAATGAAAATTTCATTCAGCAACTGCCTGCCATGTTTACTCACCCATGAAGTATACCCAATCGATGTACATGTAAGTTTAATTCTTATCAGAACTATGGCTGGATATGTGTATGCAGAGGAACAATTGCGTCGGGTTTTTTTTTTTAGTCTGTTATTTTCTAGCTCTTGATATTTACCCCTGAAAATTATACTAAAATAATTATTCGTCGAATGCTAATGGAACATTGGTGAATATTCACCAATGTTTCTTTAGCATTTGGCGAATATTTGTTAAATAATTGTTAATCATTATATTCATTTAAAATATTTCCCCGTTTCTAATTGGTTAAAACCACACGCATAATTCACCATAACCAGCTCCTGTTGTCCAAATATTGAACCAATGACGTCAAAAGTGCAGCCCGCTGTAAATTATTGAACCAATGACGTCAAAATAAAAGTGTAGCCTGCTGCGCATGCAGATTATTGAACCGTTCACCGAGAAACCCAGGGGATGAGGTTGTGTTATTTTTGTTGAGCGGAAAACAAAGAGCGAAATGGCGAAACTCCTTCAAGAACGGAGAAATATTTTGAATGAATAATAAAGCAATTATCGAATTTGGCTTTCGTAATATGAAAAATTCTGCAGATCTCAGAGGGTGTTACCCACCTCTGCCTTCGGCCTATGTGGAAAACAAACTCCTTGTTCTGCAGAATTCTTCATATCCTACTCAGCCTCATTCAATAATTGCTAAATATTTAGATGCTACCTTAACTTCCTTAATCTTAATTCAGAAGTGCGCCGGCCTCGTGGTTGGTGCGCTTCGGGTTTGGATCGAGCAGTCTGCGGGGGTTCGAGCCCTGCCTAGGGACATTGTGTTTTGTTCTAACGCAAGATACTTTCCTCTAACAGTGTCTATCCCCAGCCACATGCTGTCGGGGGTAAATCTCCGATCGACTAGTATCTCAAGCAGACTTGGGTAGAAATACTTTGGTTTGCTTCATGCTACAGAAACTGGAGAAACGGCATCGGCCTGTTGGGCGACTTCGGCTCGTTTGCAGACATTTAACAATTATTGGACGAGGTTGAGCAAAATATCGTGATTCGTCAGTGGCGAGCAGATCAATTATTCGCCGAAGCCGAAGCCTGAGGCAGTTAAATAACTGATCTGCAAGACACTGACAATTCGCGAAATTTTGCGACAACCATACATACATACATACATTCTTTTATTTTCTAATAATTATTTTTTTTAAACAAATTGGACATGCCCACAGGTAGCTAGCTAATCTAGGTGGGTCATGTCTTAACTACAAAGAAAAAGGTACCTTCATTAATCGTTTTATCATTCGACCACCAAGTTTGTTTCCATATTTTGATCACTTCCTGGCAGCTCAGGGAAGCGATCTGCCATTTTACTCTCGAGTGGGTACTCATAAGTGGGTACTCCCCCGAATAAAAATATCAGTTTCAGGTGTTTTCCTCATTTGTCCTTCGTCTTTTATTGTTTTCCACCATTTTGTTCTGCGCGTCGGGCATAATAATAGAGATGCCTTTATCTAAAGAATTTGTAGAATTTGATTACTTGCGGGCAATCATAAAAATTACCATAGCAAGTATAAGAGACAGATGTTCATGCATGAAAAGCGGCCCATCAACATTCACTGTCATTCAGTTTGGCTAATTACAAAACACAGCGATTCTTGCTGCTACCCTGCACTGTTGTTTCGCTTCCAACTTATCCTTTAGCTAGCTGTCTCTGTGTCTATGTGCGTTGCCTGAACATTGCATCTAAACCGCGATAGGGGATTGAGTTAGTGAGGCTGGTGTAGATGCTAATGCTTATCTCCAGAATATTCATTAACAACTGTTTCCATTGATCGATGATTGTCTGTCGTCTATTTTCTTGTCCGCGAAATTAAAGAAAAAAGTACTAGTAAAGGGCTCAGGGTAACATCCGCTGTCAGTTAGGAAACGAGAGAAATGCGCTTTACGAGTAGAAAATTTTAGGCAACTTAAGCAAACCACGACGGCAGCGGCAACGGGAGCGTCGTCAAACAAAAGATATAATGAGCAGAACAATAGCTGCGCGCGTGCGTTATAGCTCTTTGTACATTTCGTTGCCGTTCTCTGCCAAACAACAACGTGGAATGACCATGTTTTGCATATTTTGGAGAACGTACGCGGGCCAAGACGGCAAATATTTTGCATTTCCTTATGGAATTGATCGCTAACATTATATAATTAGTTTGCGCCGGTTTTTAGACAAATTTGCGCTCTGAACGGGTTTAGTTACCTACGAAATTCGAGAGTAAAATTTAAATCCATTTTTTTTAAGGCGTCGTCCATGGCGTCGCCGTCGTCAGTGCTTAAGTTCCCTAAGAATAAAAGGCGTCGACGCCTTTTTTATTTTCAATTTGTTGGTTTCAAACCCCTTTCATTGCTAAGTTGAGTAGTAACCATGAATGTAACATGTTTAACCCTTTAATCTGTTTTGAAAAACTTAAACTGATGTTGATTATATGCATGCACATTACAGCATGGCGACAGATGTTTATAATTTGCATTTTATTAAAACAAGTCCATCCTTCAAATAATATCTATTACGTTTTTCCCATTTCGCTGTCTAACTGTGTGCTTTGTGTACGTCTGTATGTCGCCTCATGAAAACCAACCGGGGTGGTTAACTAAACATTAAGTCTGTCCTGGACGGATTTCTGACAGCCACTGGGTGTAAATTATTGAACCAATGACGTCAAAATAAAAGTGTAGCCTGCTGCGCATGCAGATTATTGAACCGTTGACCGAGAAACCCAGGGGATGAGGTTGTGTTATTTTTGTTGAGCGGAAAATAAAGAGCGAAATGGCGAAACTCCTTCAAGAACGGAGAAATATTTTGAATGAATAGTAAAGCAATTATCGAATTTGGCTTTCATAATATGAAGAATTCTGCAGATCTCGGAGGGTGTTACCCACCTCTGCCTTCGGCCTATGTGGAAAACAAACTCCTTGTTCTGCAGAATTCTTCATATCCTACTAAGCCTCATTCAATAATTGCTAAATATTTAGATGCTACCTTAACTTCCTTCATCTTAATTCAGAAGTGCGCCGGCCTCGTGGTTGGTGCGCTTCGGGTTTGGATCGAGCAGTCTGCGGGGGTTCGAGCCCTGCCTAGGGACATTGTGTTTTGTTCTAACGCAAGATACTTTCCTCTAACAGTGTCTATCCCCAGCCACATACTGTCGGGGGTAAATCTCCGATCGACTAGTATCTCAAAAAGACTTGGGTAGACATACTTTGGTTTGCTTCATGCTAAAGAAACTGAAGAAACGGCATCGGCATGTTGGGCGACTTTGGCTCGTTTGCAGACATTTAACAATTATTGGACGAGGTTGAGCAAAATATCCTGATTCGTCAGTGGCGAGCAGATCAATAGACCTTTTTCGCTTGTACATTTTGTTTTCCCAATACAGATCATGTGATGATACTCAGGAGATTTGATCTTTTGTTTTGTTCATTAAAAAGGGTACATGCAAGCATGAATATGTCTGCATGTACTCTTTTTAATGAACAAGACAAAGGATCAAATCTCCTGAGTATCATCACATGATCTGTTATAGGAAAACAAAATGTACAAGCGAAAAAGGTCTTTTATTCGCCGAAGCCGAAGCCTGAGGCAGTTAAATAACTGATCTGCGAGACACTGACAATTCACGACATTTTGCGACAACCGACTTCAATAATCGTTTTATCATTCGACCACCAAGTTTGTTTCCATATTTTGATCACTTCTTGGCAGCTCAGGGAAGCGATCTGCCATTTCACTTTCGAGAACGTGGTTCAAATTACGCATGAGCAGAATATTATTTGCAGCAAAACACGTTTAGATGGTACTACGCATGAGCAGACCATTATTTGTAGGCATTATTTGCAGGTGAATGGAAAGGAAGAAAAAAGTGCATGGAATGATAATACCTTTTCCTTTACAGTACCATTGACTGAAGCCTTACCTAATTCCATAACTTTGGTACAGAAGAAGCAATTAACCCACACAATACAAACTGGAGACTCTATAATCATGTTTTTGTTCTATTTTTGTTAGGTGTTAATCGTCTAATATAGAAATTAAAGCATATTGCATAATGGAAATGGTTCAGTGAATCACTTGGTAAGCAGGCTGTGAGCAGGTTGTCACAAAATGATAAATTCAAAGTGATGAATTCAATTTGCAGATAGCTGTATTTGCTAATATTAATATTAATCAATCGGCTTGGTTGAATGAATTAGAATTCACATCAGAAATTCACTTGGGTTATTCAATTTCATTAAATTACAAACCCACTGATAGGGTTTCATGACGGAAAGAAAGTTTTAATCCGGCGCCATTTTCCACCACCATTTTTTTTTTACACAATTACACGTGACTGCACGACGAGTAATTAATTTGACAATTTAGATACGTAGAATATACCTGCAGATATTATGAACAGTTGTGGATTGTTAAGGCCCGTTCACACAGGCGATTTTTGTCGCAGCAACTCGATGCAATTTTTGTCCCTCTTAAGTTGCAACTCCAAAATCGCACGTGTAAACCAGGTGCGATTTTCAGTGCGATTTTTCGCCGCGATATCGCAGGGGTTTCGAACATGTTTGAAACTTATTGCAACTTAAATGCGACAAAAATTGCACCGAGTTGCCGCGACAAAAATCGCCTGTGTAAACGGGCCTTTAATTATATATATGTACCGCTTTAGGAGCGCAATAATGAAAAAGGAAGAAAATTTATATCTGTTCGGCGCTAAAAATAGTACTTTTCGAAAAACAATTTTAGATTAAAATGAAATTATTGTAAGCAGCCGTGGCGCCTCTTGTGAATCAGTCATGCATGCATAGAAATGACAAGATTTTTCTTCCAAGTAAACTTAGGATAAACACATGCATAGTGATAATTTTCCTGTTCAGCATCTTAAAAATGCTTTCCAAAGAGATCTCTCTTAAAACAAACGTTGTTGTAAGTCCGGAGAAGCAGCTTTTTTCAGCGTGGCCCTGCAAACCTGGTTTCATATTACCCAGCACTTTCGAAATTAAATATGCAAACACCTGCACAGGTTTTTTCGGAGCTAAAGTTCTAACAAACGAAAGAAAAATATTTTAGCTGTCCTGCACTTCAAATTTGAAAAAACTACCTTCAGAAAGAGATGCTTTTTGCTTCAATCCGTTCGTTACTTTCCGAGAAACGACTTTCAAGCGGGTTAGAAATTCGAGTCTTGGCGCTCTGTGTTAATCATTCATCATAGTTAGTAAAGAGGAATGAGATGACTTCTATTTTAACTTCTGAGTAGCCTCTTCCAGACGTTGAAAACGATTTGCAATGCTAACACAGTGCTATAGTTCAAAACAAACTGTTTTATTATTTTCTCCTCTCAACTCTTTAGATTTTCAACGACGATTTAGACAGACAAAACGTAATGACCGCTGGGCATTGGCTGCGCGATTGTGGGACCTAGGCTTCAAAGATTGAAAAAATTATTATAGGGCACTGGGATGCTAGCTCTCCGGCTTGCTGTATTACATCAGGAGTGATGGGCTCCTGATTACATGTATCAGTGACAGATTCTTTGGTAACAGGTAGTTCTAACATGAAGCATATTGAACATTCGACGGTACCTAGCTGAACAGCTAGTCATCTCACAACGTTAAACTTTTCATTCGTAAGCGTCAAAAGCTATCAGTCGCTTAGACGTTGTCTTAACTATTCTATATTTAGTCTGTGTTCCTGTTTGCAAGTGGCCGTCTTCCTGTTCGGTTTTGAGTGTTTTACCACTTTGCAGCTACCTCCAGTGGTTAATTAAGCCTCATAAATATACAGACTGCAAGTATAAAATTTGATAAGCCGGGCATTTTTCAGTATGGAGTCTTCACCCAGTTGTTACTTTTTGTTTGCAGGTATACGTCGCCTGTTCGGTTTTCAGCGTTTTACCACTTTGCAGCTACCTCCAGTGCCACCGGGTTAAGCTTCACAAATTTACAGTCTGTAAGTGTAAAATACTTTGTTAAGAGGGCATTTTTTTAGCACGGAGTCTTCACCCAGGAGTTACTTTTTTAGTATTTAACGGGAGAGTTCAAATTTTCTTTCCGACTACTTCCTTAAAACTATCAAAGTTAGAGATAACAAGTTAAACCGACGTTTCGGAGTAGACATCACTCCATTATCAAGGTAAAAAATTGTTCTATGATGTTAAAATTACAGTATTAAAAACGATTGACGCTAAGAATTAGCATAATACGCACGTGCGAAAATTGGCCATAAAAATACTTTAGCACGAATGGAATCCGATTGCACATTGAGGCTTGGCTTAAGTGTTCTTATAAATAACATTTCAAACACTAGGCAGTCAAATTTGTTTTTACATTTTTTGAGCACCTCAAAGCGTTTAAGCAGGTCCCGAGGGATCGTCCCGTGTGCGTTCTTATAGTGTCTGGCAATGGCCGAGGACTGTTGTTTATGTCCCTTTACACGATTGTGTAAATGTCCGCGTGTGTAGCCTACATAACCTTCATCACAAAGGTCACATTGAAATTTATATACAACACACTGCTGATTTATGATCGGCGGCTTTGCCTCTTTCACTTTCAGTTCCTGCTCAATTTTTCTGCTGGTAAATACGGGCTGGATGGTTTTGTTTACTTTCAGGCTCAAATCCTTAAGTTGTTTTTGTTTTTTTTTTGTTTTACAAATTCTGCTGAGTTTTGGTCTTTAAATGGCAAGACTACTCGAACCGTGTTATCCGTCCCTTGGGCTGTTGATGAAGGTCGCGGTTGGTCGCAGACCTTTGAGTCAACAAAGCGTTTGATAGTGGAATTCACGAGTTGTTTCGGGTACTTTAGGCGTGAGAAAACTGACTTCAACCGGTCACATTCGTCTGAGAAGTGTGACCAAGAAGAAGATAAACGATGTGCTCGATCGAGCATAGTTCTCAGCAAGCCATTCTTGTACCGATTGTCAACATTGCTCTGAAAATGCAGAAGGAGACCTGAATTCGTACGTACCCTTGGATGAAACGATAGAGATACTCGCGAACAGAGCTTTCACCAACAATTGGTTTAACGTAACGTACGACTTGAATTTGACGAAAATGGACCTTGTTGACCTTCTCAGAGTAGCTACAAAAGAACAACTTTTCCAATTCAATGGAGCCTTGTATGAACAGACTGATGGTGTGGCCATGGGTTCTCCCCTTGGCCCCTTGCTCGCTAATGTCTTCATGACTTCAATCGAAGAAAACCTCGAGCAACAAGGTAAACTCCCTTCGTTCTATCGAAGATATGTAGACGACACCCTGACCATCATGCCGAATATGGCGGCAGCATCTGGCTTCCTAGACACATTAAACCTTGCACATTCATCCGTAAAATTCACCATGGAAACTGAAAGCAATGGTATGCTGCCATTTCTGGGAACTCAGTTACTGAATCGATCTCCTCGGATAGAGACAAAGGTCTACGTAAAACCCACGAATTCAGGTCTCCTTCTGCATTTTCAGAGCAATGTTGACAATCGGTACAAGAATGGCTTGCTGAGAACTATGCTCGATCGAGCACATCGTTTATCTTCTTCTTGGTCACACTTCTCAGACGAATGTGACCGGTTGAAGTCAGTTTTCTCACGCCTAAAGTACCCGAAACAACTCGTAAATTCCACTATCAAACGCTTTGTTGACTCAAAGGTCTGCGACCAACCGCGACCTTCATCAACAGCCCAAGGGACGGATAACACGGTTCGAGTAGTCGTGCCATTTAAAGACCAAAACTCAGCAGAATTTGTAAAAAAAAAAAAAAACAACTTAAGGATTTGAGCCTGAAAGTAAACAAAACCATCCAGCCCGTATTTACCAGCAGAAAAATTGAGCAGGAACTGAAAGTGAAAGAGGCAAAGCCGCCGATCATAAATCAGCAGTGTGTTGTATATAAATTTCAATGTGACCTTTGTGATGAAGGTTATGTAGGCTACACACGCGGACATTTACACAATCGTGTAAAGGGACATAAACAACAGTCCTCGGCCATTGCCAGACACTATAAGAACGCACACGGGACGATCCCTCGGGACCTGCTTAAACGCTTTGAGGTGCTCAAAAAATGTAAAAACAAATTTGACTGCCTAGTGTTTGAAATGTTATTTATAAGAACAC
>JAHPZR010051092.1:7500-20158 GCA_019787425.1 Platygyra sinensis | reverse complement strand
GATATGACACATCATGACTAACTTCTTGCAGAAATGTTATCAGCATCGAACATAAGGGCAGTCAGCCGTTTTTGCTGTATCTTGGCTCGTTCTGCTTTTGAAAGAACGAAAAAAATGTACGGCTTAGTTTAAAACATGTAATTCTATTTTATTTTAGTACAAATTTTCAAAACACAAAATTAAGTACTTTTTAAAATCTCGGTCTTGGTTTATTAGTGAAATGTGCCGCTTAAAAATGTCGCACATTTCAGCCTTAATATTCTTATAAAATATATTCTTATTTCTAACAAGGGTGTATCCTGTTACGCCGACTTGCCAACGAAAATTTAAATGTATTTGCATTTTTATTACGTTTGAGCAATATCCTGTCACAAAATTTGACATGGTCTTGTGTGCTCAAATACAACAACGGATAAATTTTATACATTGGTGTTTGAATGATTCAGTCATCAAGGCAGCTTCAGAGTAAACCTTATAACGTTTGTTTTGTAACACTTGGAATAATCTTCCCTAAAATTTTAATGGCTGGAATTTGTTATCACTGATTAAATCATTTTTCTTTCACTGATTTTGTTGATTAATTAAAAACGGCGACATGTTCACCTCAAGGAGAATACACCCTTTCATGCTATGCACTCTCGTCCAAGGCGTATTTGCACATAACACTTTGAAGCAACAGCTGCCAGCAGAGTCCCACAAATGACAATTGTCCCAACTGACTGGAACCCTCGTTTAATCAGCGTCGCATTTCCGGTGACTTTGGAGAGACGGAATAATATGAAAACAAAACTGAAGCTTTAAGATTGAAGACTTTTCAACTAACTATATATTAAGGTGAGTGCATTATTTTTACCTTAGACGAAACGCGATTGCTTCCGTTTGTTTCTGTGGCTGTTACTGATTGTGGAAAGAAATATTCAATAGACAGGGAACAGGTGCAAATTAGAACTTCATATATCTTCGATAGCTGATGTGTCTTCAAACGTAAAGAAAAAATCAGTAACAAAGGGAACTGAATAAAGAATATCTCGTCGATCTTATTTCTCTTCGCACTGGAAGCATGAAAATAGAGTGGATTACATAAAAAATCAGCACGGAATCGATATTTTCTGAAACTGAACCTACGCTGAGCCCATTATCCAGAACAGGTAGGCTACTTGCGTTCCATGTTAACATGTAGAGACCAAGATATCAATTTGGTGTCAGGTTTAGAATACATGTGGCAAATTAAAGACTCAAAGCGAGGAGGATCCCATTTAAAATGTTCAATGTTCAATGTAGTCAAGAGAGGAAAGAAAGGTGATCGAATAGAAATTCCAGCGAAGAAGAAAAGAAAAAGTAGCAACTGCAAATAAATATTTCTCCACAGGGTCGAAGCCAGACAATCTTTGTTTTTTTACTGTCACGTTGTCAGAAAAAAATACTTTTATTACCTTCAAATCTGCATAACCTCACACAAAATCCTCGGCCTCGATCCGCCTGTTAGTCAGGCTACTACCGTGCTCGGGCAACTTTTCCCGTCTTATTTGTGCCATAAGTCTAACTTGTAAAATTGGCATTAACAAATGGAATGACAACAAAAGGGATTAAGCGACATGTGCAATTCAGAAAATACGCGCATTTTTTATTCAGTTACCTCCACTTTTCAACAGAACCACTTTTCCACTTCTGAATCAAACGTTATCAGTTTTTTTTCTTTCCTCCGTTTGCTGTCATGCGATGAAAGAAAACAACTGGCAAGCAAAAACCATCGAGATTTTTAAAAAGAAAAAAATGTTTCCCTGGAAATAGGATTTTATGCTCTTTCTCTGCTTGTGCATTGTTTTATTCAGAGAAGGCCTGGAACCAACACGGGAGTCTGATTACCACAATGCAGTCAACGCCTGTGAGGGTTTGGCGTTGATCACATGAACTACCAAGCCATGTGCTTGTCATCACGTCCCTGTTAGTCTGCGGTGCAAGACACATACGTGACCATATGCTTTTGGCGTTTTTAGTGCCCGCACCTTTACCTGGTCAAACGTCATATTAGCCCAATCATTTGATGTGTTTTATATTAGCCCAGTAAACAGAGCTCAGGCAAGGCAGCACTGGCGATGTTCTTTTGGGATGAAGGAAAGGGCATAAATGTGTTTTCTTTCAGCGCTGTAAGACGATGGAGTTGGCGTGTTGCCAATGTACGCTATTCGTTGATTTGGAGTTTGCGCGTGAATGGACAATTTGATTTTGGGAAGTTAGAAAGCGGAGTGTTAATTAGAAATAGGGGTTTTGACGCCAACACGATATAATTATTTTATTCGAATTATCTCACTCGTTTGCCGGGAAACAGTTAGGAGCAAGCTTTTTCACAATATGCGATTATGTGAATTCCAAGAATACAAGTGTATTTGTCATATAACGGTCCTGCGTCGGCTCAGCTTAAAAGCAATATTACAAAATTGTAAAAAAATGAAAGCCTTTCATAAAAAGAGCGCTACCTGCTCTGGAATAGTGATTTTATATATTGATAAAAGAAGACTTTTTGAAGTGTTATAAAAATTCCTTGTTCAAAAGGTGGCACTTAGTATAGTTCCGTTTACCTTTTTAAATTAAAAGCCATTATCACGCAGGACTACATTTTGTAGAGTGGGAACCTATTGGATAGATTAAACATTCAGTGTAATTATTACGGTATTTCCACTCATTTATGCGGAGTACGTGTGGCTTATTATGGCGACAGTTGTTTGTGCCAGATGAACTGATATGATTGTAAAAGTAGACAAACTGCTGTCATACTCCGACGATAGGTCCTTCGGCTATTTGAAATTGTAAGAAACCAAAAACATTTTGATCTTCTGGTTACATAGCAGTTCAGTTTGTCTGTCTACATCAACTACCCTCTCCCGCAAAAGTTAATTTTGCTAATTAAATAACCAGAGGTTCGCAGGTGATAAGGAAGTCATAGCAGCACGCTAATAGAAACAGAAGTAAACTTATTCACGTCTCGTTAAATTAACCAATTAGCGTTCATACTTTCCTGCAATAACTCATCTCATTTGCCAGTTACGTTTGTTCTACTAACGCAGCATAAAATAATCGAAGTTATTAAACTTCACGGCTGACGTATTGGCTGCACCAGTAGCGTAAAATACGTTAATTAAGGAAGGAGTTCTAGAAGGGTAACTTGTGCCTTCTAGCCTGCGTCTCAGACAGTATTTCTACATCACACGTTATAGATCGTGAACAGACTATATCGAGGGTCTTCAGTGCAACACGTCTGGCTTCACTGCGGGCCAGTCTCAGTAAAAATTAGAATTGTCGACATGGTTTCCTGTAAAGCAGCGGTGAGTTCAAAAGATGTATTCAAACTGTAAATTTTTCTTTGAGCTGAGGAGAAACTGAGTAGAGTATAGAGCTAAAACTCATTTCGAATTCCTGGAGTTTGAAGTGAAACACCTTAAGTTCCAAGACTATAGTCTTCATTCTTTGAGCCGATTATTCAACGGATTTTTGTCGATATTTATTGTCTATTATACGTTTGTTTTCGCTTTCCACTTGCTATTAATATTCTGTCTTTTTCAATGTTTTTAATACTGTAATGTTTACTTACGCACGACCCCACAAGCTGTACAGCTTTTTTAACCATCGTGCTTAGATAAAGGTTGTCTGTCTGTCTGTACTTATTATTTACATGCAATAACACGGGATCCCTTCTCAACCACATTAACTGCTGCCATATATAGAGGCTACAGAGTCGACCCCACGTGCATATCACGAGAAAGAAGGTAACTTTTAACTTAGACATGAAAAAGAAAAATTAAACTTTAAACATGGATCGATATTCATTGTCTATAATACGTTTCTTTTCGCTTTCCACTTGCTATTAACATTCTTTTTCAATGTTTTTAATGCTGTAATGTTTACTTATTATTTGCATCATGGCAGAGGTTCCCTCCAGTCCTAACCACAGGAATTGCTGCCATAGAGACTATACAAAGTTGACCCTCTGTGCATTTCACGAGAAAGAAGGTAAGTTTTAACCTGAGAATGAAATATTAAAATATCAAGCATAAATCGTAAATAAAAGCGTTCAAAAATATAATTATTTCCGTTTCATTCCAGACCATTACACTTTATAATGTTTGCGTGGATTATACCAGCATCAAGTAGTTTATGGTACTGTCCGTTCTGCAGGCAAAATCACCTACTGGTTTGATTTACATATTGTTTTTTTTTCTCTTATGCGGTTGCTAATTGTGATATCAACCTTTTCATATCGCAAAATTGACTTCAAATTTTTTTTCCGAATTATACCTGAGGAAAATAAAAAAGTGGTGGCGCAAATGAACTTAACTTCAAATCTTTTGTGTGCGCGCGAGCTGCTCGAAGAGGAAGTCGCTTATTTTTCTTCTTATCTCGTCAGTATAGTATTACATCTTCTCATGAGCTTTTAAATTTTCAAGAAAGTTTTATTCTTACGTTTTAACGATCGATGATGACCTTTAAACATCCAGATAATCACCGTAACATTTCAACGCAAAGTCAGAGGTGTGAAAACATCAGATATCAATCCAGAAGTGTTTATGCTCCAAAATAATCATGAGTGACTAAATCGATCATTTAGCCCATACGAAACTGACGGCTTTAATTTCCTGCATTTTGGTGAAATCAGAGCCTAAATTTTCTCTGAGTTCCTTCGCTCTTGCACGAAATTGCTATTACAACATCAAAATGCAGATATTACGTGAATTGCTCAGAGGAAGGCAAATTGAGCAAATTTGACGCGAAGACAGAATTTGAAAACGTCTGACAAACGTTTTAAATGAAATACCTAAAACTTGCGCATGCATCATTTACCATACCACTGATTAAATACACTTTTTGAAAAAAGTTTGGCAACGTTGGACATTATTTTTAGGATTCGGTAAATAAAAAAGATATCTTTCAAATCCTGACTTTTCGAAGTAATAATTATGATTGGCTCCGGTCACATTTGGGCTACTAACTATAGAAGACCATAGAAGGGGATAACTATCGTTAGCTATTTCGGTAATGCGGCCGCTTCTCTGTTCGCTCTAACGATAGTCAGGAAATTTACTCCTCCGTGATCCAAAACAATACAGACTAGCTAACTATAGTTATACGCAAGCAGGGTTTATGGGTTACTCAATTTAAGTTTACAAACAAACAAAGCAACCAATCACAATGTGACAATTTTTTTCGTACGTGCGAGATGAGCATATATAAATATGCCAAATAAAAACCAAACATGATGCGAGGGGGAAACCAAAAACAACAAACAAAATTTTGTATACAACAAGGTTGCAACACGAGTAGTTAACTGCGTGGTGTGAGCGCAAAGTCGACCAGATGCACTAACTACAGTCAGGAATGACGTCACGCAACTTGAGACTAACTTAAGTTAAACTTAAGTTACGTCGTAGATGTGACCGCAGCCCATGTCTTTTAAAACTCTGTATTTGCTGCTGGGTATGCTGACGTCTTAATTACCTATATTTTGCAGCTGTCAATCTTTCTTAAAAATGAAAGGAAAGTGGGAGCTGTATACAAGCTAAAAAAACTAATTTAATCGGTATTTCTAGCGAATGAGAATTTTTAATTATTATTATTTTTTTATTTAAAATCGCAAAACTGAACTTGTGAGACAGTCTAACCAATCCTAGGCTCTCGCTGCACCCATCGATAAGGGAGTGGAGAGAGCTTAAGATAACGGTTGAGTCCAACCAGCTTAATTTCAGCCAATATAAAAATAATCCTTCTTAAAACCTAGCTTAATCTCATATACATTAGCTAAGCGAATGGAAAAGAAACCCACTAAGCTAAAAACTTATTGCTCGTTTTCGTCATTTAGAAACCTCTTTGCATCACGATGGCATTTCAGTCCAACCTTTGCGAAGAAGTATGGGCGCCATTTGCAACTTCTGTTACTACAACGACCGTATCTGCTATTCTGTGTATCATAACAGTACCTGGTAACTTACTTATTTGCTGGGCTGTAATTTGGAATCCAACAAGAAACCTTAGGACTCCATTCAACTACCTGGTTCTTAACCTGGCCATTGCAGATTTAATAGTCGGAGCAGTGACAGAGCCAGTGTTTGTGGGTTATCACGCAAACGAGGCTCTTAAACGCCCTGTGCTGGGTATACGATGGGTGGTGTACACCTCATATTTTATGACTTCAACAGCATCTGTCTTGAGCATGGTGGCTCTAGCGGTCAACAGGTATCAAGTAGCGACTTCAAACCGCGTCGAAAGAGGCAAGATTTCAAGTGTAGTTACTGCATCTGCTGCTTTGTGGATATGTTCTCTTAGTCTTCCGCTTTTATACTTGGCATTTAGCTTTTACCTACTGGCCTTTATATTTGCTAATTCAGCAGTTGTGATCAGCATTGGTGTCCTCATGTTCGTTAACTACCGGATCTATCACAGTCTCCAAGAACATGAAAAGAACTCGGAACACATTCGAAGCAACCGGGAACGACAGAAACATATGAAACGAGAAAAAAAGATCACGATCTCGTTTCTCTTGATAATTATCTCCTTTTTAGCTTGCGCTCTACCCTCTCTAGTGATGATCTACGTCATCAACTTGTGCAGCACGTGTAACTGTGTTCTTATTCACTGGTTCCGAGATTTGCAATACCTGTTCCTTCTGCTTAATTCCGCCACTAATCAGTTTCTTTACGCCTGGCGAATGCGCTCCTTTCGGGCAGCGTTTAGAACAATTCCTGTAATACAGTGGCTTACAAGACCGTTTACAGGAAACAAAATTGACCAGGCGGGTTCGCAGACGGACAGCTTATCAGGAGCAGCAGTCAGACAGGTGGATCACGAGAGTGGAGGGAAATTCCCTTCAATTTGCAAGGACAGGCCGCGATAAACAACGGAGTCCTCAAAACAAACTGATTAGATTGCACTTATCGTTGCATCAAATTAAACTACAACTTGGCCAACCGCACAAGCTGCCTCACTTGATCCACGGGGCGGGGACTAGACCAGCGTTTTATTTAAGCATACTTGTTACAGAACTTAGCTCACCAAACGCTTTTTTACACGCCACTTGGTGGCTAGTCCGAGTTTGGAGGAAGCTCTTTCACAATATGCAATGGTGTGAATTCCCAGAATACAAGTTTATTTGTGATGTAACGGTCCTGTGTCGGCTCATGATAAAACCAATATTAAATAGTGTAAAAAATGAAAGTCTTTTGTAAAAAAGGCACTACCTGCCCTGGAATAGGGATTTGGATATTGATAAAGGAAGAATTATTGAAGTATGAAAAAATTCCTTCTTCAAAAGTAGCTTCTGTTTGAAAAGTAGACGCTTATAAATTATAAAAATACTTCTTTAAAAGATAAGTCGTAAGTTGAGATTTAAAACAGTCAAGTGATATCGCTTCACAAAGCTCCTCACGTAGGCCATTCCATTGTTTTAGGGCTGCTGCTGAAAATGATCGTGCTCCCAATTTTGTAAGCATTTTTCCCTTTGGAAGGAAAGATTAAACATTCGATGTAATTATTACGGTATTTTCATTTATTTATGCGGAGTTCGCGTGGCTTATTATGGCGAGAGTTGCTGCCAGATGTACTGGTATTGTAAGATAGACAAACCGCTGTCATACTCCGAACGAATAGGCCCCTTTTATCGGTTATTTGAAATTATAAGAAACCCAAAACATTTTCCTAATTAAATAATCAGAAGTTCACAGGTGTTAAGGAAGTCCTAGCAGCATGCTAACAGAAGTAAATTTACCCAAGTCTTGTAAAATTTAGCCAAACGGCGTTCGGACTTTCCGGCAAAAACTCCTCTCATTTTTTATGTACATTGGTTCTTCTAATGCGGCGTGAAATAATTGAAGTTATTTCACTTAGTTGACGTATTTGCACCAGTCATTGGCGTTAAGCACAGGTAAAATAAGTTAATTAATTTGGGAGTTCTAAAAGGGTAACTTGTCTCCTTTAGCCTGCGTCACAGACAGTCTATTTCTACACCACACTTTATAGATCTCGACCAGACTATATAGAGGGTGTTGCAACACGTCTGGCTACACTGCAAGCTAATCTTCTTAGAAATTAAAAATGTCGACACGGTATGTTTCTTGTAAAGTAGCGGTGAGTTTAAAAGAAATATTTAATATGTAAATTCCTCTTTGAGTTGAGGAGAAATAGTAGAGACTATAGAACTAAAACATTTTGAATTCCAGGCGTTTGAATTGAAACATCTTTAGTTCCAAGACCAGTCTTCATTCTTTGAGCCGATTATTCAACGCATTTTTGTCGATATTCATTGTCTATAATAAATTTTTTTTCGCTTTCCACTTGATATTTAGCCTGCGAACAGGCCCCCGGTTTGTAATGTTTACTTATTATTTGCATGCAATGGCAGAGGTTCCCTTCCTAACCACAGTAATTGCTGCCATAGAGACTATACAAAGTTGACCCTCTGTGCATTTCACCTGAAAGAACGTAAGTTTTAACGTCAGAATGAAATATTAAACTTCAAACATAAATCCTAAATAAAAGCGTTCAAGAACGTAACTATTTCAGTTTCATTCCAGACCATTACACTTTATAATGTTTGCGTGGATTATACAAGCATCAAGTAGTTTATGGTACTGCCCGTTCTGCGGGAAATGAAAAAATTTAACCCCCCTTCAAGTTTTGTGTGAAGGTAGGTTACCTGGGGGGATAAACAAAAACAATCATATTTGAATCCGCAGATGTATCGTTGCAATGGTAACCCCACTTGATCGCGTCGGCCAGAAGTTTATGTTTTGACCAAAAAATTCACTCTCAAGAAGTAAAAATAAACGAGTCTGGTTCTCGGGTGCACGTGAATCAATTCAAATGAAATTCATACAGATGGTAGAGCCACTCTCCCAGTTTATAAAATTGGCTGTTAAAATATTTTAGGGTTTTAAAGACAAGAAGAAAATGCTCGTTTTTACTATGTCCCCTGTCAGCCATTTTGACAAGCAGGAAAACAAGCACAACCATATTCGTAATTTCTCTGAAAGTACTCTTTCCACATGAACCAAATTAGCAGCAGAGCCTAAATAGATATTGAAGTTTCTAAATATCATAAAATCTGTTTGGGGAAAATTACTGATATTCTGGCAATGGTTGCTGGGGACACCTGGAGAAGATTGCAAAAAATTCCAACATTGGCAATTTTGAGGGCTCTTAGTTTTGGTTCAAACCGGCTTTAGAGAGAGAAAATCAGTTTCAAAAGTATCTTTTATCATCTTGCCTGTTACCTCCATTTAGTTAATAAGGTTTTGGCCAACGAATTTTGATGAAACATGAATTGATACAAAACCTGCCTTTTGGGGGGGGGGGGGGGAGGGAATTTCTTCAGGATGCTTTCGTCGCGTGGTTGCTCCAATGTCTCTCCTTCGCTCGCTCCATTTTCTTGACCAAATTTAGCGCAGACTCTAATCTAACGGTTACTCCAATCGAATATCCGGTTTGCCGTATTTCAGACCATAGATGATGATACAAGTAGCCCGCCTACACTTACTACATTGTAATTTTCACACTTCTAAATTAAAAATCAGCTTACCGGAATATTACAAGGAATGCTTTGATGCGTGGTCAGATTTAAACGGGAAAACGCCATGTTGTTATCGAGAAATTATCGATGAGCTTATCTGGAATAATCAATTTCTCTGTTACGACAAAAAAATCAATGTACAGAAGGGACATATAATAAATCTAGGTTTTGTGAAGATAGGAGATTTGATCTCGTCAAGCAATTCCTTCTCGTATGGTATTAACCCACTTGTAAATCCGGAACAAAGATTTTTTTTTCTAAGGAGTATTATCAATTCAATTCCTGCAGAATGGCGTTCTGTTCTGAAAGCTTCTACTGATGTGCCAGTTTTTGACTCCCTCTCAAATACCTCAACCATAAGAATGGAAAAAGACAATTTAGTACCAATTCTTGACGCCTCTTTTAAACAGATCTACCAAAAAAAAAAACAAAACAGATTCCACCTAAAGTTAAACAGGTTAACGAACAAATATCCAAACACTGCAATCAATTGGTAAAAAATTTATTCGTTAGCCTTCCAAACCACTTTAGAATCTAAGATCAGGGAATTTCAAAATCCTAAATGGTATTGTCTTTACGAATAAGAAACTCAATCGTATTGGTCTGGTTGCATGACCAAGCTCTAGCTACTTTTTGTCAAGAGGGTACGGAATCCGTCGAAGATTTACTTTTCTCCTATAAGACATCTTCAAATTCTTGGAAACACGTCTTGTCCTGGCTAAGAGATAATAATGTTCTTGTTGGAACAATTGATGAGTCGGATTTGATACTTGAAAAGTTTAATATTGTAAATGTCTTCTTTCATTTTGATCAGTCGCATTGTGCCATTAGGTAAATGCTATATTTACTGTAAGGGATGTTTGAATAGAACGAACGAATACAAGTGTTTGTGCTGCTTCCTTCCACCACGCTGAAACAACTTGAGCCTCACTCAAGCAACCATAACCCATAATAATTTTCCACTTATTCGCGTAAGTTTTTCCCCGTTTGTAAGACAACCTTTCTCGAAACAGCTGTATGCATTAGCCCTTAGGAGAGCTTTCTTGCCACTATTGACATGAATTCAAAAATACATTTCTAATTCACGCAATTACAAACATGAATATGTATAAGTACTTTATATGGTATCTAAAGAGAACCTACGCACATATTATGGGAGAAGTGATATTGATATAAATAAAGAAACCTAGAGTCACATTTGGAGTCATTAAGTGTTGTTACCATGGTAATGGATAGTATTTTAATCCGAACTCCATCTACGCACGGCAGGTGATGCTAATTCATTTATATTGTTTATGATAATTTAAGAAAAGAGAAAACGAGAGACAAGAAATAGTTATTCGGTTATTTCCGGAACTTGTGTTTGAAACAATAATGTAAAAGTCACGCTGACTCAACACGCAAAATACAGTTGGAAAAGTAATCTGCCCTTTGTGATGCTGTCCTGTACCGAAAAGTCTATCTTTACCATCGTATGCTTAAATAGAAAATTGCTATTGCATAATCCTTACCATGATTAATATTTGACTCACGTAACTGTTATTTCATCAAGGACATTAAGAATTTTCCCTCCAGGGGCGAACACTTTTTCATTGTAAATATTGGACGTCTGATGCAAAGAGTTTCATTCAATTACATATGAAACAAAGCATAGAAAATTCATTCATTCTCAGACAATACGTTTTTCTTTTAGTTTTGGTGTCATTAGTTTTTCACGAGATGTCGAAGAAGGCATTTTACCGTCTAATGTTGGGTGGCTCTAACTCTGATAAAAAGTACAACAGCGATCTTTCTACAAATATGATAACTGACTTCGTTGCACGGTTAAAGCTATTATCACTGACACACGTCTGAAAGCCAGTCCCATTGAAAGCTGCCCAACACTCTTGGTAAGGAATTTATATAACAATATACAGCTGTTTCGAGAAAGGTTGTCTTACAAACGGGGAAAAGCTTTCGCGACAATGTCGGTTGCTTAAGTGAACCTCGAGGTGTTTCAGCATATTAGTTCTTTCTCGTTCCTTCTTGCTGATTCGCCTTAAGGTGGCCGAACACAGTTTTCGCGCGCGCTTTTGCTGATGCAATTCAGCACGTGCACAAGGATTTCAACAAACAAACAAGCCGTCAATAGAGCGATCATTTTATTTACTCAACACTCGCACTATCTGTGTTATTTTTCTCTATAATTGAAAGCAGTGTATTGATGGCTTTAGTCTTTCATTACAAAGATACGTTAGAAAAGGTAACGATGCAAAGAACCCAGCAATTTCCAGCTTTTGTTTGTTACCGAAGGAACCCAGTTAAATGCAGCGCATGCGTAGTAAGTCGAAAAAATTGCGATTGAGTGAAAAATTGACTTTCGGAGATACGCCTATTTCTCGAGAACCACTCATTAGAATTTCACGAAATTTAGAGCGAAAATACTTTAGGAAATAAATAACTGGAGGATTAAAAAAAAATTAAAATTTAACAAAGGAAATTCAAGATATGCCAGTGAACCTTCAACGAGGGATAATTAAAGATCTGTTTGTGAAATTATTATTAAAATAGCGCTAACATGTGAGTATCGTTACAAGCTTGTTGCATGCAAATTATAAAGAAAATCTAATGACTAGATTTTCTGCAAATAAACAAAACTGGTTTAAAACGCCTGTTTATAATTAATGATGTTGCCATGGCAACGGCACATACGACAGTTTCATTATCAAAAAGTTGAAGTTTGTGTTGTTAACTTGCTTGCTGCCAATTTTGGCGACCAAAGGATCAAGGGTTTTAGAAGCAAAGGTAAATGAAACAGAGGTATCAAAAACTGTGTTCGGCCACCTTAAGGTGGCCGAACACAGTTTTCGCGCGAGCTCTTGCTAACGCAATTCAGCGCGCGCACAAGTATTGCATAAAAACAAACATGGCATCAATACAGCGATCATTTTATTTGCTCAATGTCCACACTATCTGTACTATTTTTCTTCATAAATGAACACAGTGTATCGATGGTTTTACTCTTTTATTACAAAGGTATCCTAGAAAAGTTAACGATGCAAAGAACTCAGCTCAGCTTTTTCTTTGCTAAAAGAACCGACGCAAAAGAACCCAGTTAAATGCAGC
>JAHPZR010051092.1:0-5000 GCA_019787425.1 Platygyra sinensis | reverse complement strand
CCGATACATCACCACTGTCATAAAATACTCTAACCACAGGCAGACCACTCTATGTGTTCGTGGTTTAATATAGAGAATGTATGAGAGTTATGAATAAAGCTCTGAAAATTGCATATTTAAATCACATCTCGGCCTAAATATCCCAATAAAGTTAAATGAAACCATAATCGACTCATGTATGGTGTTTTTTTGTCTTCCTGGGCCGTCTAAAGCGTCTTACAGCGAAATTACTTTTGGCCGGTTACGGTTAGACATAAGAAGGAGACAAGGCATGCAACTTCGAGGCCGTCAGCCGCGACCTCCTCCACTTCAAATTGGAATTAACGCAAAAGTACTGAAAATCTCATTTGAATGGCGACGGATCTTGATAGATGAGTTTTTTCTCTATCTCTTCGCCGAATTTCAGCTTCATCCCTCCAACAGTTTCCGAGAAAATCGACGCTGAAGTCACAAATATGCTTTCTCAATATGATCGGTGCCAAACTCAGCGACCAAAGGAATGCATAGAGTGGTCTGCCTGTGCTCTAACCACCTTTCATCTACGTGTGAGCAAAAGCCGATAATCAAAAAAACATATTTACGAAAGAAAAATGGCCGACTTCATGCTCTTCCATGCGTTCGACAAACTCATACCCAGGCTGTCCAGTTGTCGGGCAAATCTAGTCTCCCCTAAAAACCTTCCTGAAGACGAGTGAACACTCTTGGACAAAAACAATACTTAGAAGGGGAGGTAGGAGAAAATTGTTTAATGCAAGTTTAATGAATAAGGGAAGTGGTCAAAACTACTATACTCGAACAGGACCCACCTTTGGGGTAGGAGGGGGGTTCTCAAAGACACCACCTATCTTCGAACATTACCAACAACATTTTATTGGCTTTTAAATTTGACTTCACAAAGAAATATTCAGCTAGCAAGAGTCGGCATTACTAGACAAACAAGAAAAGTGAGCTTGAATCTCACTGTAAGTTTTTACTGGTGGATAGAGGGGTGGCTATGAAATAAAGACACCATCTTTTGACGTTAACCAAGGGGGGGTGCAGGAGGACACCACCAACTATTTTGTGGTTTGGTGGGTCCTGTTCCAGTGTAGTAGTTTTGACCACTTCCCTAAATTAATCAGAATCGAGTGAGTGAGTGCCATAAGAGTGCCTACGAAACTCATGGATGTTACGTCATCCATGAGCAAAAATGAAGTTTGTGTTGTTAACCTACTTGCTTTCTGCCATTTTCGGCGGCCAAAGGATCGAAGGTTTTAGAGAAAAGGTAAATGAAACAGTGGTATCAAAAATTTTGTTCAGCCTCCTCAAACCTCAATCAAGCAAAGCCTAACGCTTACTACCCATAATGCCAATCGGCATTGTCGCGTACGCTTTTATACTTTTGTGGGACAACCTTTGTTAAAACAGCTGTATAAATATGCCAAATAAAAACCAAGCGTGAAGCGAGGGAAAAACTAAAACAACAAAAAAATTACATACAGCAAGGAAGCAACATGTGTAGTTAATTAAGCGTGTGGTGTGACGGCAAAGTCGAACAAAAGCACTAACTACAGTTAGGGATGACGTCACGTAACTTGAGACTAACTGAAGTTAAACTTTAGTACATCGTAGATATGACCCTGGCCGCCGCTAATGTCATTTAAAACTCCTAGAGTCTGTATTTGCTGCTGGTTATTGCCGAAATTTTGCTGTCAACCTTTCTCCATGAGAAAAATGAAAGAAAAGCAGGAGCTGTATACAGGCTCAATAATAATATAGAGATTTAATCGGCGCTTCTAGCAGATAACAATTTTAACATATTTTTTTAAAAAAATCGCAAGAACTACAGGCTCTATTTGCATTCCTTGACAAGGGAGGCAAACTGGAGTAGAGAAAGCTCAAGATAAAGGTTGAGTCCAGCCGGCTTTGTTTCAGCCGATATTAAAACTAGTAATAGTTATCACTAAAGCTGCCCCCGCTTTTGTTTATTTCTGCTGATATTGAAAACAATTGAAAATTATTGCATGACCTAAACCTTTTGTATCTTTTTTTGTAAACTTTATCACTGTTAACATTCCTATAACTTAGGCATATTATCATGGTTATTATCCAAACATTTCACTAAGTACTTGACTTTCTGACAAAAAAGTTTTCTCCATGGGAACTAATATTTCTGTTACAAAAGTTTCACTTATCGTTAAAAAATTATCGAGAAACAAAATATTATGTCAAACAACTCTGCTGTTTGAATTTGATATTAATGAAACAAACCATTTTTGTTTGTTATAAGAGCATGCAACCGTATCTTGAAAGCAGCACAGCACTTGAAAAAATCATCTGGAACTTGCTGTAACGACTTTTTTCTGAGACGGGTAGGAAAAGGAAGCACCACTTCCCCTACCCTCTGGCCTGATACTCATCAGGTCATAAGCAGAAGTGTCGCGCTACTGTCACTCTAATCTATAAACATGATAAATGCAAATTAGAGTCAAGTTTTTCAATTGTCCTCAACGAAAACGCTGGGAGGTGCGGTGGCCTCATGGTTAGTGTGCTCGACTCCAGAGCAAGCGGTCCGAGTTCGAACCCCGGTCGGAGACATTTGTGTTGTGTTCTTGGGCAAGACACTTTACTCTCACAGTGCCTCTCTCCACCGGATCCAAGTGTATAAATGGGTACCGGCGAATTGTTGGGGAAACCTAACATAATTGCGGGGGAGTGACCTGCGATGGACTAGCATCCCGTCCAGGGGAAGTAGAAATACTTCTAGCCGCTTCATGCTACAGAAACCGAGATAAGCTCCGGCAGCTATGAGCCAGCTATCTGAATAAACGACTTGCCAATGGTAAAACTGGTGATCGGAAGTATTTTAGTCACAATTAAACACGAGCGAAGCGACACTCGCCTCGAATGTCTATACGCGGGGACCTCTAGGGTGCATCCTCGGGTTTTGGCCGTCTGGGCCAAAAACCTGCGGGGGCAATAATCGTTCTCAAAATCTAGCTTGATCTCATATACATTAGCTATTAGCGAATGGAAAAGGAAGTTAAAAATTTAATCCTCATTTCTGTCCTCTAGAAACCTCTATGTATCACGATGCCATTTCAGTCCAACCTTTGCGAACAAGTGTGGGCGCCATTTGCAACTTCTGTTACTACAACGACCGTATCTGCTATTCTGTGTATCATAACAGTACCTGGTAACTTACTTATTTGCTGGGCTGTAATTAGGAATCCAACAAGAAACCTTAGGACTCCATTCAACTACCTGGTTCTTAACCTAGCCATTGCAGATTTAATAGTCGGAGTGGTGACGGAGCCAGTGTTTGTAGGTTATCACACACAAACGAGGCTCTTAAACGCCCTGTGCTGGGTATACGATGGGTGGTGTACACCTCATATTTTATGACTTCAACAGCATCTGTCTTGAGCATAATGGCTTTAGCGATCAACAGGTATCAAGCAGCGACTTCAAACCGCATCGTAAAAGGCAAGATTTCCAGTGCAGTTGCTACATCTGCTGCTTTGTGGATTTGTTCTCTCAGTCTTCCGCTTTTATACTTGACATTTAGCTTTTACCTACTGGCCTTTATATTTGCCAATACAGCAGTTTTGATCAGCATTGGTGTCCTCATGTTCGTTAACTACCGGATCTATCACAGTCTCCAAGAACATGAAAAGACCTCGGAGCACATTCGAAGCAGCCGGGACGACAGAAACATATGAAAAGAGAAAAAAAGGTCACGATCTCGCTTCTCTTGATAATTATCTCCTTTTTAGCTTGCGCTCTACCCTCTCTAGTGATGATCTACGTCATCAACTTGTGCAGCACGTGCAACTGTGTTCTTATTCACTGGTTCCGAGATTTGCAATACCTGTTCCTTCTGCTTAATTCCTCCACTAATCAGTTTCTTTACGCCTGGCGAATGCGCTCCTTTCGGGCAGCGTTTAGAACAATTCCTGTAATACAGTGGCTTACAAGACCGTTTACTGGAAAAAAATTTAATCAGGCGGGTTCGCAGACGGACAGCTTATCAGGAGCAGCAGTCAGACAGGTGGATCACGAGAGTGGAGGGAAATTCCCTTGAATTTGAAACGACAGGCCGCGATAAACAACGGAGTCCGCAAAACAAACTGATTACTTTGCACCGATCAGCACATCAAAACTACAACTTGGCCAACCACACAAGCTGCCTCACGTGATCCACGAAGCGGGGACTAGATCAGCACTTTATGTAAACTCATTACAGAAATAAGCTCACCAAACACTTTTTTACACGCCACTTGGTGGCAAGTCCACTAGGATGACTGGCAAAAATTCCATCACTTTCCAGAAGTTTAACTTTGAATTTTTTACACTATAGCACTCTTTTTCCAGTGACGTTACAATATTAGTACACAAATGAAAAAATCGTCGGTAAACACATGCTGTTTCTCTCATGGACATAATAGATTTCCACAGAACCAGTACAACTATTAAAAGCACCCTTATTTTAAGCTTTTGGTGCCAATCACTCAGAATTCTGTCGAGGGGGGTTCAGAGCACCTTAAATTTTCGAAAATCTAAGGTGGTATGCTATGCAGTTTACTGTACGTGTGCTGAAAATTTACTAATATTCCTATTTTACAAATTGTAATTTAAATTAACTTTTACGTAACCTATTTATTTTTTCATTTAGTGAGCCTTGAAAGACTTATCCAGGCGCGTGTTTTCAACATAAACAAACAAAGTTAAGGTACATCTACCCCTTACGTAGCTACAACAAAGCTGACCTCATTTCAGGCGCAATGTACCAGTCTCCCTCGAAAGCCAACCTTCAGGAGCCTGGAAACTTTCTTTGGTAGCGGTAGCTGTTGAGAGGATTAATTAGAATAAGTTATAGAGGTTATAGATTCAGAATACACAATCAAAGAAAAATTGATGGTATGAAACTGTTTAGGGACAAAGATAAAATAACCTAAGTATATTGATTACACGGTATGAGATAACTAAGGAAAATGATAAAGCAATATAAAAATCAACAA
>JAHPZR010051091.1:0-17075 GCA_019787425.1 Platygyra sinensis | reverse complement strand
CGCACTAACACTGAAACCAGTGTGCCTCAGGAGAATCCACGAAAAAAAAAAAACAGATTTCACACCATTTGAGTGTCGTTTCTGAATGTTACTTGTCTCATGAGGCAGGAGTTATGGTCGAAGTTAAACAATGAAAATGGGAAGGGTGTGGGAGGAAAGAAGGGCTGCTTATCCTTTTTAATTTATCTTGAAATGTGTTGGAAAAGTAACGTTTCGTAAAATCTGGACTATTATATTAGGTATTCTGTCTAATTATATTTGCAGTATTCAAGATATAGCACAAATATCGGAGTGGGAGTGAAATCGACAAAAACCTAGATTTCGGGCTTGTTAATCACTTGTCGATACCGTTCAACGAATAATAAGACAATAAAAGTCACATTCGTTTTATTTTCCTTCTCCACTCAGACTCTTATCCAACAAGGTAGGTGCAACATTAATGCCCTGGGACGTAACTCAGCCACTCCTCTGCATCTGGCTGCCGAGATGGACAATGCTGACATCTGCAAGATTTTGGTAAGCCAGTCGGCACTCAAATTAGGAATAGCATGTAATGCTCATGGTTAGCGTGAAACGAAATCTGTAGGATGCAGACTGCAGAGTAGTGTTAACGAATGCCGACCATTGAGATTCGCAGAGACGCCTAGATGCTTGTTTAGAAACCCAAGACCGATTTGAACACGAATTAATAAAACACAGAAACCCCTTAAACACGAAACTGCGTGACTCATAATAAAGGCATCTACGATTTCGAGATCGTATTAAAAATATGCGAGAGCTGCGATTTTCTAGGTTTGATTCCACACTCCTAATGGCTAAATCCTAACAAGGTACTTCCTTTCCAATCTCTTTCCTTGCCTTCTTGCCACAGAACTTAACTTTCAGGCTAGATGGCAGCAGAAAATAAAATTCATATCAGAAACTTAATTTATAGTATTCGGTCTTATTTTTATTTATTTCCCAATAATATCAGGGCATCGGTGAAAAAGAAATGTTATTGATGTTACTAGTGTTAGGTGTTGTTAAGAATATGTAATTTCTATTTGTTTTATATCCTCACAAGGTTATAACAAAAAAAAAAGAAAAGGGAAAAAAGTAATTTCTCGCCTTGACTGCGTTATAAGCATCTTTAGTTTTACAAATACGTTCAAGCAATGAATTGAACGAAAAAGGCCGGACATGAACTATATTCGGTGTCAATCATGATCTGCACTGTTTACTCTGGGTACGATGGAAACTATCTCATGGCTAAATCTTGGCCAGTGGATGAAATATGGTTAACGTAGATTTCCACTGAGAGTGGAGATGAACCTAGAGTCTAAAGGCTTGTATTGGCATTCTAACTTTCAGCAACTGCACGTTAGAGCTTACAGTAAAATAATTATGAAACCGTAGAAACATGCATAGCGCAGTATGCATTGTACAAGAATGTTTAAGGTTACAATGAACTTGTCCCAGTGCTAGTATTGGAGATTAGTATTTAGCTACAACTGTTTTTTTTTGGTTACTGCTCATGCAGGTAGAGAACGGTGCCACTTTATCATCTCTGGATATGGAACAAATGACACCTGTGGGTCGAGCAATGGAAAGAGGGGCTAAGAAGTCGGCTCAATATCTGCTACAGATTGGTAAGTTTCCCTGCAAACCCAACTCGCATGGATTTGTCGATCACATTGCAAAATTCCCTCTCAGCCAGTCGTTAACTGCCTATTATTCATTGCTTATTATAGCGAACGAAATGAAAGGTTCGGTGGAGGAGTTAATGTACAATGTTGATATCGATGGCAGCTCTCTTCTTCACTTGGCTGTGAACAGCGGCGTCTTGGGGGTAAGGATCACTGTTTAAATTCCATTTTATCAAATTTGCAACGATTCACGTTGATCAAAAAAAATTCTTAGAAGGCTGAGGTCTTCTCCCTTCAAACCACTCCACGTAGAATTCGAAAGGTACATGATTGCCAACGTTTCAGTTGCGAGGGATGTCCTCGTGTTTCAACCTTAGATTTCCAATACGGTAGGTTTTGCGAGTGGAGTCATCAGTGCTTGCCGAAGACTCGAGTCGATGCGGGTGTACTGGATATGGATGTCGACATTTCCTTAAGGGAGCTTTCTCACGGAGTTTGAGTGATTTTGGCCATGAAAAAAATTACTTTTAAATTGAAGGAAAACTGGAAATTGTAGTTTACCAAGATACAAAAACACCAAAGAGATGATAATAAACCATAAAGGAACAAGGACGGTTAAGGATGGAGAAGATTAACACAGATTACAAACGACCAACTTGAAAAATTTAGGCTGAACTTGGAAGATGCCCAAACTATGCCCATTAGCTGTTAATGGAGTTGAGCCCGCTGTCAAATATTCCTTTGTTTAGAAAGGCACAGAAATGAGGCGAAAGGGTCAAATCAAAGCAAAATTTGACCTTTTCGCCTCGTTTGGATGTCAAAACCGCTGATAACTGCAAATACGACCTATTCAAGTACTTCAGTCACAACTTGGAGTTTATATCCGTAAAACGTAAAGTGATATAACGACCACCTGACCCCAATATACTAGGATCAGAGACACAATGCCTTTCTTCAGTAGCCTTGTTGCAAAAGCGAAGTTTAAGTTCTGTTACTTTTCAATATTCATTTGCTTTTTTTAGCGCCCACAATTAGTACAGCAGTCCTAAACTTTCAACACTTAAATGAAGTGATTTTTTGTATACGGAGAACAATTTCACCGATCATGAAGCATTCGGGTTGCCCTGTTCTGTTTTCTTTATCTAACGAAGAAATCGCGGTAACCTCGATTCTTGCATTTCTTGTTTCAGGTGGTGGAGTTATGTGTGCAGTATGGAGTTCGCATAAGACAACCGAGGGTATAGTAAAAACATCCGCAATATTTCCCAGTGAATTAAGAGTTTTGGGTATTGCTCTATTGACGGGTGGATAACTGTCCAAAGGCGACATGAGAAGAAGCATGTAGAGCTTCAATCGCGGACAAAAACTGTTGAGACAACTGAGTGAGACATTCGCACTCTTATTGCCCTTTCCTCGCCCTTTCCCTCTTTCAATGTTGCTTTTTACTTGAACGGTTCGAAAAAACAAACCACAACATTGAAAAGGTAGGGTGAAAGTAGGCATTTCTGGGCTGGGGGTATGGTTTGAGCATTGCAGTTTGAGGAGGGCACCTTTGATATGTCTCAACAGGTTTGTCCGCGATTGTTCCCTGCCAAGCTTAAACGTTGTTCAGGTAGTCAATAAGCACTTAATGACTGGCCCCAGTGAAACAGCGAGTTTTGTTTCCTCCGAGATCCTCAACATTGATGTCGCGGGGAAATAAAACTCACGTTTCCCGCGGGACCAGTCATCAAGTGTTTTGTTATACCTCCCAACTCAAGATTAAAAAAAAAAAAAACTGCGAAGAAATCGTTTTCTTTACGCCAGCTGGCTCACAATTTGCCGCAGTTTAAAGGAGCATGACCTGAAAACGTGAGAGTCGAAAGTTCAAGTTGTTGTTTCCATAGGGAGTTAGTGAGTTTTGTTCGCCCTAGGGAGTTATTGTTATATCTCCCAACTCAGATACTTTTTCCGATTGGAGGAAATCGTGTCATATGTCGTGAGTGAAAACTCACTAGCTCCCTAGGGCGAACAAAACTCACTAACTCCCTAGGGAAACAATAACTTGAATTTTCGACTCTCACGTTTTCAGCTCATGCTCCTTGAAACTGCGGCAAATTGTGAGCCAGCTGGCGTAAAGAAAACGATTTCTTCGCAGTTTTTTTTTTGTGAGCCAGCCGACGTGAAGCAAACGATTTCTTTGCAGTTTTTCTATTTTTGAGTTGGGAGGTGCAGCAAAACACCTCAGCCTTAATGTTGAGGATCTCGCGGAAACAAAATTCACTATCTCCC
Organism: Platygyra sinensis; assembly: GCA_019787425.1. Lineage (NCBI taxonomy): Eukaryota > Metazoa > Cnidaria > Anthozoa > Scleractinia > Merulinidae > Platygyra > Platygyra sinensis. The sequence goes on along the minus strand of JAHPZR010051091.1, from coordinate 13,179 downwards.
TTGGGACCATTCAATAAGTGCTCATTAATTTCATTTTTTTGCATGAAATAACGTGTACCCCAGCCTGGTCGCAGGGGTTTTCGTTCTTCCTTTTTGTGAAGAAAGAAAGCTTTCCTTGTCGCCACGCGCGTCAAATTTGCTTGAAAAATAATAAGAAAGAGAGATCCTTTGGAGCTGAAGTATGAATGAATGAATGTACATTTACATATCGCACATATCACATATCGTCTCATGGCAGTTTACAATTCTTATTGAGTGAGATCGAACGTCAGCTTGTGAAGGCGCCTCTGGCTGCCGCTATCAGTTCATATTTGATCTCACTCACCCACCCAACCCATACATGAAATGTAGGATGAAACTTGAGATAGACAGCTACACCGGGAACTACGTGCCCCACTAAACCTGAAACAGAGAAAAAATGACGTTAGATAAACTAATCACTTGTCAAATTTGAAAGTTTGCTTTGTTTAGGCTCTCTAACAAGCAATTCAATTCAATATATTCATTTTAATCAAATAGACACAAAGTGTACAGTCTGTCTCCGCCTACAAATAGTAAAGGCTAATCGCGGTGAGCGGAGCTACACGCAGTCCGTGTTTAAACCGATTAAATAATTACATCAACAAATAAAATAAATTACAAAGGACAACAACTTAAAACCATTACAATTAGCAGAAATTATTAGTACAATCACAATACAAGCTACAACAATATTAGATCAAAGGAATGAAAACAAGATGACATGAAACGAAAACAGGAGCCTAAGAAGTTTAAGAAAGTCTAACAAAAACTATGCATCTTATACAGTAAATTATGTAGAATAAGCCTAAGTGTTGTTGTATTCAACAGAGAGCAGACAAAGTGACTGCATTCCACATGGCTTGTGAACAAGGATCTGTGCCGATAGTACAGTTCTTGACTAGCAAAGACCCAGCAATTTGTAGAATAACACTTGTTGACTGCAGAGGCCGGACACCGCTTCATATGGCTGCAGGCAAAAATCAACATTCACGTTGTAGAGTTCCTGTTGGAAAATGTAGGTATTACTCTGTTCAGAGACAATAAAAAGATAACGGAAATAACAGTGTAGGTTTGGGATTGCAACTTAACTATTGGGCAATGCAATCATTTACAGGGCTGTGAACATATGGGCCCCGTATGCTCTCATTATTATGCCATCACAATCGAAATACTTAAAACCTTCAGAAAGCACATTTAATATAACATGCCATGTTACGGTAACGAAAATACCTTTCCCCCATTCCAGTCTTATTTATGACCTTTCGTGTCTTATCAATAATAGTTGCGCAATAATTGTGAATAACAGTTCGTGAGGATAGATCTGGTGCGAAGTTTCATCTCGACCAACAGACTCTTCCGAGGCCTTTTTGAATTTAACAGCGATGCTTAACGAGTTTGATGCTAATTTCTGAAAGGTCTCTGAAGCAAGAGATTCTTGACCGAGACGAAAAGCCGCGTCAGACTACCGTTTGTCTCAACACGATCTATCTCTAATTGTCATCTACGCAACCAATTCCACAAAAAATCTAGGGAGCGGTCCTGGATCCAAAAGATGATGAGCGCAGCTCACCGTTGTTTAGAGCGGCAAATTATGGCGCGGGCGCCATGGTCAAGCTTCTTATGCAGCGTGGTGCTGATGTGACTATCCGAGACGTGACGCTTAAATCAGTGGTTCATGCAGCAGTAGGGGATTACAAGTCCATGGAAGCTTTGCTGCAGGTGAGTTGTCATGGCAATAGTAGTAATGACTGACGTACACCTCGATGTGTCCGAGTGACAAAAATGAAGTTACATGTAAGACCAATTCCAAATGGTAAAGGCGTGAAGGAGTATGTAATGTTTGGCGGAATTTCTTATTATCAATGACTGGAAATATCGAAGCTTGTCCAACTGAAAGCGTTTTGGTTTTTGAAACATAGTATTTAAATACAATAACCTTTATCAGTTTTTGCATTAAACTGCAACCACAAATGTATCACTGCCATTGCAATACATACATACATACATACTTTATTGTTACCTCCCTAATGGGCCTTTTCAGGAACAATTATTTAAATTACTAAAGTTACTAATAACTATAAAATTAAAATTAATTAAATTAAAAAAAAAACATTTACGACATTGCCTAAAATTTGTAATCAATGGCCGCAAAATAGCAAGAAGTGAGCTTGAACCAGTCAAATGCAAAATCCGTCTCGCTCTGTTTCGAGAACTCCACAGTATTTTCCTAATTGTGCTTTGATACCATGACTGATCTCTAGCTAACCATCTTCCCACGTACGACAAAGAATGTTGTCTGTTTTGTTAATAAAGGGCCATTGTCACGATAAAGCGCATGTGCGGTCTTGATTGACCTCAATTTTTTTTAAACCAATAGAAACCGTAATACTATCACGAGCGCCACGAATTCGCCGCGGGCCAGCTTAGAGTTGCACGTGCCTTTCGAACATCTCTTTATCGGCTTGCTTTTGGCCTTTTGTTTGTAAACGATATTTATCATGTTTATGTTGTGTGAAGGCCGTGTCCGTTGATTACAAGCACATACGCTTTACTTTCTTCCAACTCGCAAGCATATCTGCAGCTATATATACAAAGTTTCCGATTTTCGTCCTTGCATCTTGCATCTTCTCTTCTTTTTTTTTTCGAACAAGACGGCTTCGAGGTGAAAGTAGCTTTCGTCTCTAGCCGCTTCGAACACCCTCTCGAGGACATTGTATTTCTCGACGGCATTCAACTCAAAACACAAAATACGACTTTTAAATCTTTCATGGATGATTAAAGTGCCCCTGTGACAAAAAAAAAATTTTTTTTTTCTTTGAATTTCAAAACTATGTTAACTAAACACTAAGTGACCCAAGTTTTAATCCTTACTTTGAAAAAGGCACCTGTTTATTTTAACTGGAACTTTCCTATTTAATGATCCGCCATTACTAAATTTAAGTTCTTGAGAGAGCTGGATCGAGGAGAAAATGACGTCAAAGGCTCACTAGTTTAAGAATGCAGTGCGTGTGTACGCTAAAGAATTAATATGCAGCACGGGAGTTTTGGGCTTTCACACTTTTAAACTCGCACTTTGCATACATAATAAGCTGCGTTCATACGCTGAAATTTTAAGCTGGTGAGCCTTTGACGTCACTTTTCTCGGATCCAACCCTCTGAGGTCAAATCAGTCAGGTTTGAACGTGAGTAATGGCGGATCGTGAAATCCAAAACTTACACTCAAAGTAAACAGCCTTTGGATAAAAATGAAAGGTCAGAATTTTGCCAGTCAAGTGTTAAGCAGACACACTTTCAGAATCTCAAGAAAAAAAGGAAGTGATTTTTTTGATCACAGGGGCACTTTAAACAGTTCTTCAATATCGGTATTACTATTTTCATACGCCTCACAAGGTCGATGGAGGAGGATTTTTCTCACAAATAACAACTTTGAAAACTGTTCCGTCGGATGAGAAATCAAATTGCTGCACATGCGCAGAAGGGTGTCAAATGCCCTTTAACTACTGACTGAACATTTTTCTCGTCCTTCATTTTTTCCTTTAACCAGAGCCCAACAGCTGCTGCACTTATCACTGAGAAAGATAATGATGGGTTTTCTCCAGTTCACTATGCGGCCAAGACGGGGGACCTAAAGGTTTGTCTTTAAATTGTTGATTGATCTACAATATTTTTAATTTTTAATTCGCATGATCCGAATTTTTTTTTTTACGTCTAGTGAGAAAAGTGTCATATTAACAAGCAGTTAGTCAATTCTTACAAAGAGACATTTTAAAGCGGGTGGTTTTGTCATACTCACGGGGGTGATAAAAAACGCAAAAATCATACTTGAATTGTTTGTTTTAATTCAAACCAAATATGCACTAAAGAAGTTTAAAACAGTATCTTCCTCTCCTCATTTGGACTTTGGCGATTACTTAAGGTAAAAAGTGAAGTTGAGAATAGTGCATCGATCGGCACACAACGCCACGATTTCACGAAACACGTACGTCTCCCCGAAAAACTTTGAAGGAGTCATCCTTTGATTATGATGAGAACTTGACTCTACGCGAGGTGGAGGGGGGGGGGGGGGGGGGGGGAGGGGGACGATCGTAAACAAGATCTGCTGGCCTCGTCTTCTATTTTCTCTTTCCCATCATACCACCCGTCATAGATTTTTCATAGACTCGGGCTCGAAAGGGTGAGGATCGTTGCACCTTAAAACTTGACGCAAAGGGCAGCCTCCTACTGAATGGAAATACGTCCGGAAGTTGAAGTAACCCAAGTATGATATATAAAGAAGTTTCAATAATTATGTTACATGAATGTTATAGCGATATTTTAGTCTTTATTCTCTTTAACATTTTCTTTTTTACAGAATATTAAGTTGTTCGTAGCCAAAAACAGAGCTTCTTCTAGCGTGTTATCAAACAGTATGGACACACCAATTCACGTGGCATCAAGGTTGGATATTTTCCTCACTTTTAAGGATGTGGCGCGGTGGCCTCATGGTTAGTGCGCTCGACTCCGGGGCAAGCGGTCCGGGTTCGAGCCCTGGCCGGGGTCATTGTGTTGTGTTCTTGGGCAAGATACTTTACTCTCACGATGACGCTCTCTCCACTCAGGTGTATAAATGGGTACTTGCGAATCTAATGCCGGGGGTAACCCTGCGATGGACTAGCATCCCAGACAGAAACAGAAACCGGGATAAGCTCGGCCTGGTGAGCCACCATTGGCTCGAATGCAGCCTTTACCTACCAAGGGATTGTTAAAAGTATTAATTGCGCATTTTCATGAAAAGATATCTCGACTGACCATCTAAATTGTTTCAGCTTCCAGTTTGGATCAGTAAAGAAGACATGATAATGGAACTAATCTGAAATTTAAAGTGCAATTGTAAGCATCTCAACATTCCACTGTTTTCTTCTCTAGATACGGAAGGACAGACATCGTGGAAGCTCTTATGGACAATCAAAACGCGAAAATAATAAATTTGAAAAACAGTCACGGTAGGACAGCGCTGCACTTTGCCTGTGCAGGAGGTCACGACCACGCAACTGAAACGCTACTTAGAATGGGTGCCACAATAGACAGGTAAACATGACGCTCAGTCTATAGCCTGTTCCAGGCTCTCGGTAGTTGGGAACGAGCGAAAGTGAAGAGGGAGGACTAAGGTGAGGATTTCTCGCCTTAGTCCTCTGTCTTTTTTTCTCGCTCGCCCTCTTTTTCGCTCACCTCCAAACACCATGAAACAGGCTACTAAGTCTAAAACACCTCGAAGCCATAGCCACAGTGGCTAGCAGCGTTTTAAGTTCCCGTCCGATCTTGTGAGAGCCCAATTTGTTTCACTGAGGTAAATCTAGTCAAATTCTGTCAATACGGTTACAGTCAAATTTCGATCGATCCCTTGTTGTCACTTCAGTAAAGCGAGTTCATGCAAGAAGCAAACACTGTCAAGACCAGTGGGTCTCTTCCGGCAGAAGAAAAACGCTTCCATAAACAACAAATTTAGTCAACTACTGATTCGAAATGCGGAAACAGAAATGAATCAACAGAACATCGCCATCTGACATATTAAGAAACGGGGTAAATTATTACAGAGTTGCGATGCACTCGACGTTGCAGAAAGCCCGCTATTAATTCTAATAAGGGTAACATTACACTGGAGAAATTCGAATACACAGCTTTATTTCTAATGTTAGACCTATCGTGCACACTAATAATGCTTCACGAAAACGAAGCTTTTCAAAAACGGCTCTTCAAACAGGCGGAATTTTAAAACGCTGATCTTTCGTTTTTTTGTAGACAGGAAACATTTTGAAAATTGAAAGAAACTTTGGAAATCGAGTTTTCCTTAAACGCAAATCTAAAATGATTGGTGATGGTTGCTGTTTTTTCGAAATACCTCCGGGGTAGTGTGGACGGAAAACATTTCATGCATGTGCATGTTTTTAGAGTGGAGCAACCATTTTCAAATTCCTCCGGCGAATGCTTTCCATTGCCCTCAGTGGCATTCGAACCCGCTACCTCCGTATTAGATTAGTGTTGCTCTACGGGCTGAATTACAGTTGAAAACAGTGGGAAACAGGGCAGGGTTGTCCGATGGCTGATTAGAGAGACTAAGCTTTACGTTACGCCAGACGGCAAACGGCAAAAATGAACTTTTGCCTTCTGTCTTTAGCTCTTTGAACAGGAGAGTGAAAATATTTGTATTTGTGGAGAATAGTAGGAGACATTTTTCTATTTTTTTGTGATTTAATAAAGGATTAGAAGAAAAGAACACAAACTCTGAGGTAATCTTTGCCGTTTGCCGTCTGCCGTAAACGCCATGCTTAAACTCACTATTAACGCTTGCCGACTAACCCTGGGTTAGCTTAATCGGGATTTGAACAAACCAACCCGGATCCTATTCGGTAAATCTTTTGTTATACCTTGACTAAAAGGGGTTGGCAAGACACCAAATAGGAGCAGTTAACTTTTTTCTTCTTTTTTTCCCCAGAGATCAAAATGAACGTACACCACTTCATCTAGCTGCCATTAAAGGGTCGTTGCGTTGTTGTGAAACAATCGTAAACAAGAACGAAGAGTGTGTTAACGATTCAGACAGAAACAAGGTACGGCCGTTTGAATCTGGACTATTTTCTATACTCCATAACTAAATTTTTTTGGAGGAAGTGTAAGCTAGATAATTTGGGGCAAAACAACATTCCTTTTTAACAAAAGAGAGATTCTGGCCATCTTGACATTCTTCGAATTTACCAAAATACTATCTGACGAGAGACTCGTCACCAGATCGGTCGTAAGTTGGTGTGATGGTTTAACTAGCCGGGTGTTATCGAGAGTACAATATTGGCTGAATTATGTAATAACAACTATGTTGCGATGACTTGTCATGTCTTGTATCTTATAAAATTGGCTTCAAATCGATAGAAACCTGGAAACAATAGTTTACCAAGGTAGAAAGGCACAAGAAATGTACAATGAAACTGAGAATAAATAAGAATGGCTGTTGGACGAGTGAAACTGAGCTGAGCTGTATTGTAGTTGACATAAAAATAGAAAAAGGCTTTTGACTTCTCAGAAAATGAAGTTCTCCTCAGGAAAACGTAATCCAGTCGTTGAAAGAGATGCTACTTTTATTTTCTACAGAACACAGCCATGCACTTGGCAGCAATCAATGGTCACGCAGCTGTGGTGAAATTTTTTCTGTCACACTCCAGAGCTCTTGTTCAAATGAACGGAAATAATCAAAATGTTTTGGACATTGCTGTCACGTCAGAATTCAGAGAAGTTGCAACAGTCATAGCAAAACACGAAAGGTCAGTATTAAAATCTACTTTCTTCTTTGGCCTTTCACGAAGTTAATCTTCAGGCCCGGATTGTTCAAAGGTTGCATAACGCTATCGACCGGATAAATCTCTATACAGCAGATAAGTGTTATTCAGTGGATAGCGTTATCTACCTTTCGAACAACCGGGGCCAGGGCTATTTGTAAAAGTTAAATCTGCGTCTGGTGAAAGTTTCCCTTCTCGCCGGAACTTATTACTGTTTTATTATTATTTAGCGACTAGCAGTGTTTTTTCCTCCCTGATTGGGATGCTAATATATTGCAGGGTTACTCCCCCAAGTATTTTACGAATTCGCGGGTCACCATTTATAAGCTTGGATGGAGCTGGGCATTCTCTTCTAGTTTTGAGCGTAAAGAGTCATTCCTTAGACAAGAATGCACTGAACCCTCTCTATCCGAGACCAGCGCACAAACCATTAGATGACCATGCTTCACCTCACATCATCATGGAAAAACATTCTTGGCTAGCGGACCCACATTTCTGGCCAAAAGTCTCAGGGCGCTTCAGGGCTCGAAAAATTGAATGACGACTTTCCACTTTCCACAAAATGATGCATCACCAGCTGACAGCTGACTTTTGGCCAGGAAGAGATAATCCCACTAGTAACATGATAACGTGCCCTGGACGGGGCTCAATGCCGTTTGTAAAAGGGAACAGTGGACTTGGCTCGGGTTTAAACTCCAAATTCAAGCCATGGTCAGTACCACTGTGGTTTATTACTGGGCAATAACATTTATATTCTAAACTAGGATAGATTCATCATGCAAGTCGGGCGATTCTTTTTTTTAATATTAATTTTAGGTGGCAGGAGGTTTTGTCCCAATGCTCAACAGGGTTGGTACCCGTGATGCAAATGTTGGTTCAAAAGATGCCAGAAGTAGCTGTGGTAAGTGATGTGCAATGCAACGGTGTAAGATATGACAATCAAACTTCAGACTTTCTTTTAGGAGAGAGACCAAGAATAACGCTTACGGCAAAACAACAAACTGCAAAAATTACCTCTGATTCTGTGTTGTGTTCTTCTAATCCTTAAATGATCACACAATAATAATAATAATAAAAAGTTTCCTACCATTCACCTCGAACACAAATAGACGATTGACTGACGTCGATCTTGAGCTACAGTTGTTCTTTAAAATCCAAGCTCAAGGCTTCAATCGACTCGTATATTTTACTGCACCCAACACATTTTTAAGTATTTTAACTCACGCAAAAGTAGAAAAACATCTACTGCTTTTCACCACCAATACAAATATTTTCACTCGTGTGCAAAAAACTGAAAAAATACGAAAACAAGTTTTATTTTTGCCGTTTGCCGTAAACAGCACGCTTAACCCTTCTATTCTACTCTGCGTATGGTCATTTGTTTTATCACAGCCAAAGAGCTAAACTCGACCACGTGGGCTGTAGACCAGTCCCTGAATTTTTGAAACTCAGGCGCGAGAAGAGAGAGTCTTTCTTTTCTCCCGCCTGAGTTCCACCCCTCAGGGAGAGACTGGACTACGTGGACAGACTTTCTAGCTTCAATCGATCACGCTGCTCTTTTGAAAAATTAATTAAAATTCTTTCTCTTAGTTCTTCTTGGATCAGTGCGTGGAAGAGAAAGGAGACCCAGCTTCTGAGAATTTTATGGTAGGCTCATTTTGCTAAATATAATAAACAACTCCGTAAACACTGGCCTATAAGTTAAGGAAGCACAGTGAATATATTAGCCTCATAGAGTTAGATGGAAAATTAATGACTATTTCTTTTGCATCAGCCAACAAAATGTCTAAAGCGATTCTTTTAGCAAAATTAGGAAGAAGACAGAAATATCTTACTTAGACCTTTTTACCGATACGGCAGCCATTTTAAAGAGCCTGATACGGTCTGATAAAACAACTTTGGATCGGTACAGCGTGCAAATCTGGGTTGTTTGTTGTGGCAGCATCCCTTGTTTGATATTTTTTCGCTTCAAACGCTTGATGAGATGCATTTTAGAGACCTTAAACGGACCGTAAAATCCGTTTACGATCCACACAAACCGTACGGATCGACAAACCGTTCTAGCCCCTTCGCTTAAATCACTCCTGATTTATATTCAAGTCCCACTAATGAAATACAATTCTTCGATCGTATACCGACCAAAAACTGTCTTTTACGATCTGTCAAATTGTACGGATCGTAAACTTGTACTTTCTAACCGTATCAGTTTGTCTATAAGTTGGACATGACTGATTTGAAATGCCAAAGTTTCAAATAGCTGTTAATACTAATTTGGCCAAAAATCTCTCAAATCTATGTAAATGGCTGCATAATGATAAAGACGTCTTTTTTTTTAACATTTTATTGCTAGTTTGATTCCTTTAAACTTGTAACTAATTTTCGACGTATTTTCCAGATAAAATATGACTTAAATTTAGTTCAAGGCCAGCATCCCGGAGAGCCTCTTAAAGCGGACAAAAAGTCGCTGCAACTAATTGAGGTAAATGTTTTATCTAAAATACTAAGTACAATTTAATTATAGACTTTACCCTCCACGAAAATATCCACGCAACACTCATGGTGACATTATCCGGGAAAAAAACTGGGTAGCATGTGTAAAAATTATCTCAGTTGGCTTATAACAATGAGCATCCGTCAGTCTGGAGAGATAATAGATGCGCGGTTTGCTTAAGTAGTTCTGGCTGTATAAACTAATACTAGTGCTGCGTTGGGTGTGACTTTTCAGGTCGACAGTGACAGTCTCTCCCACACTGAGTGCAGGTGTAGTCTGACGCTTGCCTGTCTCCCTGCTTTCAGACCTTCCCTTTTTGTCTCTTTGCTGCGTTCTGAAGTTAATTTGAACTGCGGGAATAAATTTTAGCCCGAAAAAAATTTTCAGGGCTTCAACGGGATTCGAACCCATGGCCTCTGTCTGCGATTACGCTGCAGTGCTTTACCAAATGAGCTATAAAGACCCCATATGTTGGTATCCAGTTCATCTTAAGGGCTAAAATTTGCCATTGCTTAAATTGCGATTACAACTGCGATGATCACATCTCAATTTCATCTGTATTCCTACAGTTCAAATTAACTTCATTCACGTTTCATTCCTGTCACGGGTAAAGATGAACTCGATAAATTGGTCTGTTTCCAACATATGGGTCTTCATAGCTCAGCTGGTATAGCACTGCAGCGCTAACGTAGAAGCTATGGGTTCGAACCCCGTTGAAGCCCTGAAAGATTCTTTTCGGGCTAAAATTTATTCCCGCAGTTCAAATTGCAAGTAAATTGCAAGTACAACTGCGATGATCACATCTCAATTTCATTTGTTTCGTTCAGTTGGACAAGTGACTCTTCATACTTAGAAAGGCCCAGTTGGCTTACGTCGAGAATAAAGCTAATACGGGGATTAGCTCTCTAACCCTTCATCCTCTCGATGCTGATGTTTTTGTTTCTTATCTTTAAAGACAATGGCAAGCTACCGACGCGAGAGCTGCCTGACTCATCCTGTCAGTTTCACATTATTAAATATGAAATGGTAAGAATGCTACATTGCTGGGTTAAACATCAATATCGTTTAACATGGCGCACTGTGACAGTTTCAACGCCACTCTGTTTTGTTGTGACAACTTTTTGCAGCTTTTTGAGCTTTTCTCAAAATCTACAAAATTATTGTACGACATTTTAACATGACTTGCTTTTCTCACAGGAAGAAGTTTGGTTGGCTGACGTTTGCTGTGAATCTCTTGTCATATTTCGCGTTCTTGATTCCATTCACATCTTTGGCCGTGTACGGACATACGAACGAAGGCACCCTGTGCATAAAGGACAATTCGACTGAATCTGGTTATAAGGTATTAAAAGGTTACTTTTCTTTTTAGCGGACGTTTTATTGAAGTGTGAAAAAGTGAAGCGGTAGCGCAGTGGCAGTTGGGGGAGGGGTAGTGGAGAAAAAGTCACAGTCCGTCGATTAAAATATTTCGTAATAGTGTTGTCAGAGGCTGCAAACTTTACAGTCGTTTGATTCTTTGGAAGATCAAGCTTTGGGAAATTTCGGGGAAAATATAGAAATACCAATGTTATTATTACTATTGTCATCATCATCATCATCATCATCATCATCATCATCATCGTCATCATCGTCATCGTCATCTCATCATCATCATCATCATCATCATCATCATCATCATCATCATCATCACCATCACCATCACTATTCTAGACTATTTCAGGGTAAAACAATCTGTAGTTGTAAACTTTTGAAATCACTTTATGTAAGGCTCTGCAACCTCCTACCCAGGGCTTTATTCCCTTCCAACGTTCAAAAGGACTTGGAAACGAAGTTGGCATATCTGAGCTAAACGCCCGCACGTTATTTCATCCCATGTCTTTCTCTGCGTTTAGAGCATGGCCACGATCAAGAAAATCGATTTAAGATTATTATTATCTGTAGCTACTTTTCATTGAAGTAGTCTTGCAATGCAAAGTTATTTGCAAAATTTTCCAGGCCATGCTTATTCCAGGGCGTGTTGTATTCCGTTACAAATTTTCCTGCAGCCCTCAAAGATAGAAAATTACGACATCAGATCACACTTATTAGAGGTAACGGTTAACATCAAAGGAGCAGACAGGCTACTGATCTATGTTGGAAGGTCCTTGACCCTGCACATCATTCATTTCATGATCAGACTCATTGAATATGAATGAATTACGTAATCGCAATGATTCTAGCTTGCTTCTGTCAAGTTAGTTGTAAGAGCATACATAACCATCTTTTTTATTTTGCCAGGTTTTGTGCAGTGTCATTGCACTGTGTAAAGTGATCCGATTTAAACGTCTATACTGAATAAGATAATTATAATAATTGTGTATATTTTTTTCTCAGGAAACGTGCACAAATACAGATCTGGTAGGTACTCCTAATCATTCTCTCAGCAAAATTATCTTTTGAGGTTATGCACGTTCGCCAGGAAACCATGGTGAAAATCTCATAAAGGTTTTCTTTCGCAACATTTAAGCCTTCAAAATTTGTCTTAAGCGGCCTACATCAAGAGAATATTTAGATTGGACAGGAATCCTTTTCACTCATGGAATCTATATCTATTTCTAGATTTACAGACCCCTGTTTAGTGCGAGTAACTTTGAGAATCATGATCAGTTGGCTACCATGAATTGGGGTTACATGTATTAATATTTTGCTTTGGTTTTTTGTAAATTTAGACAACCCAGCTTCTGAGCGCTGTTGTTTTAATTACGGTTGCCATTCTAATGATGAAGCATATTTTTTCACTGATACGCAAGGTAAACCTTCTTTGTTAACAACTTTATTGAATAGTAAAGTTTCGTGTTATTATGAGTTGTCGTCTGTGAGCAAACTCTTGTGAAGGTACCGTACTGTAAGAAATGCCAACCTTTTCATTTTGTTTATTTAATGACCCTTATTCCTTTCGAAAATACAAGGACTGCCAAGATATTTTACTTGCTAGTCTCTAGGTGGCGTTCTGTTAGTTGGAGAGTAGTGCGCTGTAGAGTATTAAGACGCCAAGATGTAAGGTTCTCCTCCATGTTCTGTCTCGGCTTAATTTGTACCACCTGGTGTCCCTGTGTTTGTTATTTAGAGTGATTAATTAGTTGTTGAAATAGATTTCTTTGGTACTGTTGCACAAAATGACGTTTTTGGGGTTATTATGACCTATTCATTGTTTAGTGATGTGCAATGGCGTTTCTAATTAACGCCATTTTTCTTGCAGCGCATGGCATACGCGCTCAACTTCTTAAACTACGTGGAGTGGTTATGTTACATCGCATCCTTAGTCTACGTCATACCAATATGTGACTGCAAGAAAGGTTATAAAACGGAGGTTGGCGCGAT
>JAHPZR010051090.1:0-10064 GCA_019787425.1 Platygyra sinensis | reverse complement strand
GGGGAGGTAAAATAGTGGGAAGTAATTCTGTGTTTGAGCAATTTTGTTTGAGCCCGTTGTCCCATGTGGACAGCGCTTATCATTGAAGGTCTGTCACAGAAGGTCATACATTCAGCAAATCGCCCATATTTTGTTCATTCGAAACCACAGCGTGGCACTCAGCGTGACCGCTTTCGTTTTTCTCCGAAAAACAAATACCGCCCTACTTGTAGGACGAGTATCATCATAACCGATCTTTTAACACGGCACAACAATCTCTTTAAGATATGTTAGCTAAATAATCGTGTTTTTTCCTCATAAAGGACTACAAGATCTTAACAACAGAATGAATTGTTTTTTAACTCCATTCAGGAAACCATCAAACTGCTTGTGGACGCAAAGGATTTTTCTCTTCAACGGCGTGTAAAGATACCAAGCTTACCAATGTTCGTTTGCTATCCCTTCCATGTTTCAGCACATATAGCGGCACGGATCGACTCCATCGTCGGGTAGAGACGTAATTTGGTTTTCGTGAGAAATAGAGCAGATTTTTTTTGAGCGTCGCAAATTAACTACGCAACATGACTGGCTTAAAAATCTCGCGCCACTTTTTCGTCCAATAAGAAGTAAAATCAAAAAACCAATAGCGACTCACTCACGCGCGTTTTTCCGCGCTTTTGCGTTAGCTACATGTCATTACTTTGAGTTTTGATTGGTTCTCTGGATTTCTTGTGCCCTCGTGATTGGTCAGAGTAATTACTTTGGTTTTGGTTTTACGACCCTCAATTGATATACCGCTCTCTTGATTGTGATCAAAACTTAGTGGAATATTCTGAACAGCTTGTGGACATTAGCAAATTTAATATAAGATTTCAGGCGCCCGTGATTTCGAATGCAATAAATGAACAAGTCAAAACTGAATCTCTTTCAAAATTAAAAATTAAGTCTAAAGGAACAATATCTTTCATGACATTGATCTCGGACGTTATACTGAAATATTGCTTTTTACATATAGCTATTAGAATTATTATATATCCTCCATAGATTACTTTACACATAGGCTAATGTTCTAATTGCTGTTATTACCATTGTCATCACTGTATGTTAATGTTATAAGTGTGTATGTGTTGTGTGTGTGATAGCTCAGCTAGAATGTATTTTTTGTATAACTGTCTTACCTCCGCTGTAAATGTTTAATTTACACTATTTAAACCAGCTCCCTGATGTTTTTAGCTCGTTAGTTATTTCAGGAAGCTGATAACCCTTAAAATTATCAAAATCATCTTTTTAATTGAATGTAATTTCTAAATGGGTTATGTAGTGTGTGTTGTGTTTAACAAGAAAATAATACACAATAAAACGCATTGTTGGAAAATAAAAAAAACTATATCGTTTTGCTTGAGGTTCCGTATGTTTCGACATAAGTCCTTAGGAGTGACCGTTAAGAATAGAAGTAGCAACTGAATTTAACCACAGAATTTACAAACGTCTTTGTAAATAATAATAATAATAATAATAATAATAATAATAATAATAATAATAATAATATAATAATAATAATAATTAATTAAAATCCAACTAGTGGTCTATTATCAATGCTGCATTCTGATTGGTTTGAGCTACTTAGTTCATTTAGTTCATTTTATTTGCCATCATAAATTATAATACTAATTACAATAATAATCATGCATTTGGCAGACAGTCCAGGAAGCAATTTTGTTTATTTAAAGGACTGCTTTAAAGAATGGAGTAAGAAACTAGAATGTAAACTGTCATTGGCAGAACAAAAATATTGAGACAGAAACTAAATATATATTACAAAATTTATAATGAACCATGCGTTTAGGATAAAAAACAGTGCAGCAACAACAAAAGCAAAAGCAAGCGTTAGCACTCTAATATACTATACTAGTAGGCTATTTGTCAGTTATAGCCCACTAGTAGCGAAAAGCGCTGGCGAATAAGAATAAAGTCTAGCTTTAAACTAGCGAAAGATGTTTTGTCTCGATATTTTTTTGACCAACTAGTTGGATTTTACTAAAACAATTATTCCTCTCGCCCTCATGAGCTCTGAGTCAATAGCCCATTCGGCCATCGGCCTCATGGGCTATTGACTCAGAGCCCATGAGGGCGAGAGGAATAATTGTTAATAATATAATAATAATAATAAATAATAATAATAATAATAATAATAATAATAATAATAATAATATGGCTTTATTCAGCATTTCCACAAGGTGGCTATTCATCAAATCACTTTGACGTTGCTAGCATTTGTCTTGAGACCAATGTTTGAGGCTACTTTGAGCGTTCTCTTGGCATTTTTCTACATTTGCATTTGAAACGCTATGTAGGAAGGCTGGGAAATGAAGATCATATAGTTGGTACTATGAAGTACATATTTGATGGCATTCTTTTTTATATATAATCCCATACTTCGCCCTCTTCATACCTATGACTCTCGGAGGAAGGAGGGGAGGGGGTGGGGGGGGAATGAAACTCCCTTAAGAAAAGGTTGAAGATGCTCGTTAGAAAATTTGAATTAAAACCCTTCTCATTGTGAAATTGCTCCGTGTTCTCCTAAACATTTGGTTAAAGGAGCCCAGTCGCGGCATTGTAAGTTACTTTGGCCACGTACAAAATAACCTTTAACTGAATGGAACCTGAAAATAGTAGGTAACTAAGATGGACAAATGCTAAATAATAAACCATAAAGGAACAAGGACAGTTAAGACAGACAGTTAAGACAGACAGTTAAGATGGAGAAGATTAACAACACCAATACCAAACGACGGACTTGAGAAATTTAGTGTAAACTTTTCAAAGATGTGTAAACCGTAAAATAGCTCCTTTAATTTAGATGTGATCGGTTTGATTGGTTGTGATATGGTCAGGTGACAGAGACACCCATCCTGCCCAGGACTCCGCTTTGGGAGGGAATCTGCTACTTCCTGTATATGTCTAGTTTTTGCTGGATGCGCACTGGACTGCAAATCTTTTGCACGTGCAAGCATCGTCCCGCAACCCGTCGCTTCCTATCACTGGCTCCTTACCTGTGTATGAAATCTAACAATTAAATCCCTTATGAATATGGTATCATCTCGACCTTCAGTTTATTTAATAGATCTTACTGTTTACAGTGAAACTCTTCATTATCTTTTATACCCCCTGCCAAGAATTGTATTTAACAATGTGCATTGCTATGGCTAAGCTCGGTTTGCTGGGAAGAGAACTGGACTGACACAAATCTTTGAGAATTTGCTGAGAATAGATGATGCCAATTTTGGTCAAAAATGATGACGTCAGAAGTGGAAGAAGGGCCAAGGCTCGTCACGGGCGGCACAGGGGTCAATGGGTTAATCGCGCATTTTCTGAGATTTTGCAGAGGGGGGACCAAAGGAAATTTCTCAAAAAAATCCCAAAAAGAAGGCCGTTTCTAGGGGCTTGAAAAACACCCCGGCGCAAGTCACATTATCTCGAAATTAGTATGCACTTATGGTGCAAACATCGGAGAACGTTTTGCTGCAAAAAGCGGCTTCAAAAGTGCCCAGAGAACCGAGTTCGAACAAATTTGGCAAGGACACCTAAATCGCGCATTTTCTGAGATTTTGGAAAGTGGGAGGACCAAGGGAAATTGCTCAAAAATCGCCCAAAAAGAAAATTTTCCGATCCGAAGTCGGACGCCTTATCCATTAGGCCACGCATACACGCGGCCAGTCACATGAAGGCATGCAAACAACTTTTTGCTTTGAATTCGGATAAAAAATTAAAACAATTCTCTCATAAATTTATTGAAACAAAAGGGTTTACGCGCGTGAGTCTAGCAGTAAATTTGTCGAGAGCCTTTTAGAGACAAACATTAGATACTCTCAAGAGGTTAGACACTCTCAACTGACCAATGTGAAAGTCTAAACTCCTTTTGTCATTGCGCGCATTTCATCCTTGATGATTTATGTAAGTTAATGTAGTTTTTTATGTTATCTTTGTGATTTAGTTATCTCCTTTCATACTAAATTATTGAAATAGTGCCGTGAGTCTAACCGTAAATTTGCCGAGACGATAGCAATCTTATAAAATTCTCAACCTCAGGAAATTCATCAGGTACAAAACCAAAATGAGTTTTTGGAAACGCATGACTTTTCCAAAGAAACATAGAACACTCTCGAAAGGTTACATCCAGGGACGGATCTACGGGGAGGGTGCAGCGGGTGCGCAACCCCCCTCCCCCCTTCCGAGATGAAGCCTTCGTCTTCGCATTTGTTTACGTCACCTGTCAGTGACGTCATTCCTTAGAAGTACACCTCCTCCTAAGAAAAATCCTGGATCCGCCCCTGATATCATACCAGGATCATAAGATTTGCCGTGAAAAAAAATTCTGAAAATTTCTGACTGCTATGCATTTTCTTGTTTTATGTTGAAAAAGAAGCGACCACGAAGGGACTCGAACCCTCAATCTTCCGATCCGAAGTCGGACGCCTTATCCATTAGGCCACGCGGCCAATCACAATAAGGTAGAGATCTTTAATGATTTAGATACGGGGAAAAATTAAAACCAGTCTCTTGTAAAATTTATGAGGAAAAATTCACTTGTAAATCTTTATGTTTGCTGACAGGCTTTGAACAATGTGTTTGGTAAGTGAGAAAAAAAAATAGTGTTTAAGTTACATTTCATTTTGAAAACACCGTTCTCGACTTTTTCACAGCTATCATTCAGTTCAAAAGCGCCTGAGCAGCTTTTTCAAAAAATTTTGTCCGCGAGCAAAAGAGTAAAAGCGTACATGTGTTAAACAACTCCTAAAGGAGAGCACTGGCAATATGCCGGCTAGCGGAGCGAACTTCCATCAATCCTGGCCAGAAAAATTCAATAAAAAATTCCGACTTTAATCATATAAAAATTATTTTGGTGATTGACTAGGCTAGAGTCAGTGACAGTTACTTGTGATAATTTCGTGGCTAGTCTTACGAAGCTCGTTTCGTCCCGGCCAAGGGACTCATCAGAGACCTTTCTGCTTGGCAAACTCGTTGGGCATCACGCCCAAAGTTTCGTTCGCTAACAAAATGATGACAAGTACTTGTAAATTTGTCGAGCCAGGTTAGGACTTCAAAATACCAGCTTATAAGAAAAATCTAATGTTCGTAGTTAAATCCGTGGTCGGTTTTTATAGAGACAGCCTCTTAATTGGTAATAAGACTTCGTGTCGTCCAATTCGGTCTGTAATAATACTCGCGATAAACAATCGGACTACCGCGATTTTGTTATCACTCGTGTGATTGGCAGACCGAATTGAACTTCACGTAGTCCAATTACCTCTACTTATTTTTTGTATTATTTACTGTTATTTTAAGAACAAGTCAAAGATACTTGCAGGATACTGTAAAGAGCTTAGAATAAGACTTTCCGCCAAAAAAATCTGTGAAAATTTCAGACTACTGAGCATTTATTTTGTTTTATGACGAAAATTAAGCGACCACGAAGGGACTCGAACCCTCAATCTTCCGATCCGAAGTCGGACGCCTTATCCATTAGGCCACGCGGCCAGTCATATGCTTTGCATTCGGGGAAAAATAGAACCCCTTTCTTCTAAATATTTATGTTTGCTGACAGACATTGATATCGTAACACGACAAGCTTTGCTTTAAATTCGGATAAAAAATCAAAACAATTCTCTTATAAATTTATTGAGAGAAAAGGGTTTACACGCGTGAGTCTAGCCGTAAATTTGTCGAGAGCCTTTTAGAGACAAACATAAATTATTCTCAAGAGGTTACATTAAGAATTTCCGCCAAAAAAATCGCAAGAAAATCTGGCTACCGGGTATTTAGTTTGTTTTTTGGCAAAAAAGAAAGCGACCACGAAGGGACTCGAACCCTCAATCTTCCGATCCGAAGTCGGAAGCCTTATCCATTAGGCCACGCGGCCAAACACATGAAGGCAGAGATCATTAATGTTTTACATGAGAGGAAAAAATTAAAATCATGTAAAATGTTTGAATTTACGGAAACCGTGTCTTATTTTGGGCAAACTTTTCTGCGTTCCTGCCCGCGGCAGGCAGGCCTTTGCTGCGCTTGCATTGAAGGCCGAGCGGGCTTTCAAGCGTCGGAAAGGTTTTGGGGTATTGCCCTTCTTTCAATTATCTACATGGCCGTTCTAATAACAAGGCAAGATTTCGACGGAAAAGCAGTTAACCAAACCTCTTTGGTATATTTTATGCTCGTTAAGAAATCGATGGCAAGATAGACATCCGCGAAGCAGCATTGATTGGCGATTACCACTTGATGTCCAGCCATATATTCTTCTAGAACTTAGCGATTTCATAAAGGCTGCGGCACACAGCCGATTTTTTGTCGCGGCTAAACGCGTTTAGGCTTGGAGCCGAGTCGATCTCCGCCATGTTGGAAAAGACTGTTGTTCACGTGACTTTCATGACAATTCCTCATTGGTTGCGGTACGCGCGAGCCCCGACAAGTTGTCTTGGTCCACCGCACACTAGCCGACAAGGCCCGACAAAACGGTTTGAGATTTAGCACTGTCAGATATCGCCCGACAAGCCCCGATCTTTTCTCAGTCTTTTCTGAATAAAGCGAACACTAGCCGACAAGTGCAGATTTTTCGGGTCGGCCGAAAAAATCGGCTAGTGTGCGGCGGCCTTAACATGTTTAATGTCATGAAATCCCTCAGGTACAATATCAAAATGTCTTTCTTTCGAAATCGCTTGGCTTTTCCAAATATACAGAGAGGTTAAATTACAGAAATTTTCGCCAAAAATTCGTCAAAATATCTGACTGCAAGGCATTTAGTTTGTTTATTAACGAAAAAGAAAGCGACCACGAAGGGACTCGGGCCCCCAATCTTCCGATCCGAAGTCGGACGCCTTATCCATTAGGCCACGCGGCCAGCCACATAAATGCAGAGATCTTTAACGCTTTGGATTCGTAACACGACAAGCTTTGTGAAAAGTGAAAAGAAATAGTGATAAAGTAACATTTCATGTTAAATACACCGTTCACGACACTTCCGCAGCTATCATTCAATTCAAAAGCACGTGAACAGCTTTTGTTTTCGACAAAAAAATTTTCGTGTTTGGCTCAAAACTCGATTTAACAGGTGGAAAATCTTCTTTTAAAGAACCGCATTTAGATACAAAAACATGCCAGTAAACAACCTTTTCGACAAAGGTTGTCATACAAAAGCGTAAAAGCGTACCTGCGACTTTAGGATCTTGGAAAACACCCCAGCGCAATTTGCGTAATCTCGTAAATAGTATGCACTTTAAGTGAAAATATCCGGGATACATGATACATTTTGCTGCAAAAAATGGCTCCAAAAGTGCAGGGAAAGCCGAGTTATGACAAATTTGGCAAGGACACCTAAATCGCGCATTTTCTGAGATTTTGGAAAGGGGGGACTAAGGGAAATTTCCCAAAAATCGCCGACTCTAGGGGCTTGAAAAAACCCCGGCGCAAATCACATTATCTCATAATTAGTGATGACTTAAATTGCAAACATCGGAGAAGATTTTGCTGCAGAAAGCGGCTTTAAAAGTGCCCCGGAAGCCGAGTTAGCGCAAATGTGGCAAGGACACCTAAATCGCACATTTTCTGAGATTTTGCTAAGGGGGGACCAACGGAAATTTCTCAAAAATCGCCCAAAAAGTAGGCCGACTTTAGGGACTTGAGAATCAGCCCGGCGCAAATCGCATTATCTCGTAAATAGTAAGCCCTTAAAGTGCAAACATTGGAAAACATTTTGCTCCAAATGGCTCCAAAAGTGCCTGGAAAGCCGAGTTATGACAAATTTGGCAAGGACACCTAAATCGCACATTTTCTGAGATTTTGGAAAGGGGGACTAAGGGAAATTTCTAAAAAATCGCCAAAACAGAAGGCCGACTTTTAAGGCATAAAAAATTGCCCGGCGCAAATCAAATTATCTCGTAATTTAAAGTATGCACTTAAAGTGCAAACATCGGAAGACATTTTGCTGCAAAAAGCGGCTCCAAAGGTGCCTGGAAAGCCGAATTATGACAAATTTGGCAAGGACACCTAAATCGTGCATTTTCTGAGTTTTTGCAAGGTGGGACCAAGGGAAATTTCTCAAAAATCGCCCAAAAAGAAGATCTTCCGATCCGAAGTCGGACGCCTTTCCTCTAGGCCACGCGGCCAGTCACATGAAGGCATGCAAACAATCTTCTGCTTAGAATTCGGATAAAAAATTAAAACAATTCTCTTATAAATTTATTGAAACAAAAGGGTTTACACGCGTGAGTCTAGCCGTAAATTTGTCGAGAGCCTTTTAGAGACAAACATAAATTACTTTCAAGAGGTTACATTAAGAATGTCCGCCAAAAAAATCGCGAGAAAATCTGGCTACCGGGTATTTAGTTTGTTTTATGACAAAAAAGGAAACGACCACGAAGGGACTCGAACCCTCAATCTTCCGATCCGAAGTCGGACGCCTTATCCATTAGGCCACGCGGCCAACCACATGAGACAGAAATCATTAACGCTCTACATTAGAGGAAAAATTAAAACCAGCCTCTTGTAAATATTTATGTCTGAATTTACGGAAACCGTGTCAAAGTGTGGGCAAACTTTCCTGCGTTCCTGCCCGCGGCAGGCAGGCCTTTGCTGCGCTTGCATTGAACGCCGAGAGGGCTTTCAGGCGTCAGAAAGGTTTGGGGCAGACAGTCCTGAGGCCCGTTTCTCGAAAGACCCGGTAACTTAACGGGCCTGGAATCATATTTGAAATCAATTAAAGTCTCAAGAAAAGTAGGGCGTGTTCTGACCTCTAATGAAGTCCATTTTGTTTCTTTAGCTGATAACTTTACTGTACAATTTTCAAACCTTTTGAAACTCCCGTCTAGAATGAAAAACAAAACAGCTTAACGGGCCCTGTAATTTCCGGGAGCTTCGAGAAACGGGCTCCAGGTCTATAGTAGTTATTGCCCTCCTTTCAATTATCTGTATTTCAGTTTTGTGACTAGAATGGATACTCCAAAATATAGTGAGACACTTAAATTTCTGTATATAAGGTACCAACCGATCTTAGTAAAGTCTTACCAAAGATTTACCAAGTTTAATTATCGTGTAACCAAAACAATTTAGCCAACCATTTCGAGCCGGCGCTTAAGACCTAATCACTAGAGATCAGTGCCTGACCAAGCAGTTATTCTCTGCCTTAATAAGGTGTCGTTTATCTGCTTGTACCTGTTTATGTGTCACGAAGTGTCTGACTGCAGGGCATTTAGTTATTTATTAACGAAAAAGAAAGCGACCACGAAGGGACTCGAACCCTCAATCTTCCGATCCGAAGTCGGACGCCTTTTCCATTAGGCCACGCGGCCAGTGACATGAAGGAAAGTAATTTATCGTTTTGCATTCGGGGAAAAATTTAAACAATTGTCTTAAGAGACATTGAACATGGAAAAGAAAACCTTTTTTTGCAAGCGAGAAAAAATAGTCATAAAGTAACGTTTAACTTTAAAGACACCGTTCTCAACTCCTCCGCAGCAATCATTCAATTCAAAAGCACTTAAACACCTGTTTTTGCGGACAAAGGTTGTCATACAAAAAAGAGCATACAATTTTACATATACGAAGCAAATCAAACCGATAATATGGCAGTGATACAGTATTATACTGTTACTAACTTGAGGTACAAATGTGTTATAACAACAAGGAAGAAGAACATGCTTTCTCCCTCTGTCAACACTCGACTATTTTTGCCTGGTATTGCTGCGCATGCCTGAACGCTTTTGAGTTTTACTCATATTACAACCGGGGCACTGCTTGTTAGACCAGGTTATGTAAGATTATGTGAAAACTAAACAGAATAAGTTTGTGCGTAGCTACAACACCATAATTGCATCAAACCTTAATTTTTATCCGCCGAGGATAAGGAATAATTGGGAAGCTGCCACTTTTGCATTTGCTGGGTCAAAAATGTGGGAGAAAAATTCCCTCTAAATTAATAACACTCCCGTAGCTAATACAAATAACTATACCTTTTAAACGGCCCAACAAGTATTTGAATTCTATGCCATCACAATTAATTTTATCATGGCGGGACAAAACTGTAGGATGATTTT
>JAHPZR010051089.1:5000-14260 GCA_019787425.1 Platygyra sinensis | reverse complement strand
ACATAGCATGTCGAAAGATGAACAAAGACGTCGCCTATGCACGTAACACTGAAAGCGGGTGTAAAACATAAGCGTAATGTTGCTCATGCAAGCCGCAATACTGCGTGACTCTTGGACCCCATAGTGTAAAGTTAAAAGACACACTGTGTGATTGGGGAAAACTAGATTTTGAAACTACAGTTGTATATTCACACTCCCACGCAAATAACAGGAAGCACGTGTAGGCTGACAGTTTGGCAACCGGTTTCTGTAAAAGGAGTTTAACGAGATGAGTTAAGGAATGTGAATGATCGGCAAAATATGCTTCATTGTAACTTTTGCCGTGCTTGCCTTCTGTATGTTAGCGTTTCATAATAGGGACATCCTCAACTCTGGTCTAGTAGCCAGTATTTTCAACGTGGAGTGCTCAGCCAAATACAGTTGAACCTCGCTTTTTCAAACTCTCAGGGGAAACGAAAATAGTTCGAATTAGCCGATGGTAAATGACTGACGGGCCGGGAAATCTAAGGGAAATAGTTTTGACTTGGCCTGAAATTATTTAGTTCAAATTAGCGGGGCCCAACTTGGCTATGAGAGCTAAGCTCGCCCAATTTTGTGATTGGTGACTGGCAGGGTCTGGGTAAGTGATTGTTGCATTGATAATTTTAGGGTCCCTTTTTGCCTTTACAGAGAACAAATGGTTGGATGTTCATTGGTGAACCTTTAGACAAACCGTACTGCTATGTAAGTTATTGATTTGCTTTTTTTGCCCTTTCTTACTTTAAACGGTCATCTGTAAATAACGCTATGAAAAGTAGTTTATAGATTGAAAAAAAAAATCAGCACATGTGAAATCAGGGAACTGGTGCCAGGTGCTTGAAGAGCAAAACTCCGAGCAAAAATGTGTAAGCTGTGTCAATCAAAAATAGTATCAAAGCGTTGAAAAGGTCGTAAAAGACGGCAGTTTTCGTTCCGGCGATTAACGTTTATCTACTAGATATTCGCAGATCTGGAAAATTAAAAGCAAAGCCCGGCAAGATATGGCTTCGTTCTCGTAGACCCCGCTTTATACTTTGGTGCGCGTCTTAAAAACCGTTGAGAATCCTTGAATTTCAGGGGTCTGATTTTGAGGCCTTTCAAGAAAGCACTTGAAATCGGTCTTTGGTATTTGAAAGTCCTTGATTTTTTATTGAGCAAGATTGAAAATTATTAACGCTCATGAGGTTTAACTTAAATGAAAGCGAGCGAAAACAAATATTTAGATAAAGAGAGTTCAAAATTCTCGAAATGCTCACAAAATGTGTGATTTGTTCTCAGTACCCTCTTGTTACTCTCGAGCATGTCCATTGAGCCACTAGTGCACAGCGAATGTCTGGATTGCACATGTTTTGAAATTCTCAATGTTTGGCGTTTCTCATGTGCATGTGTTTATGTCCGACACAAACATTTTGCTTCGTTGGAGGCAAACTCGTATAAAGAAAAGTCCTTGAAATTTCAAAGTAGGGTCCTGGAAAGTCTGTGAAAAGGCCTTAAAATTTTTCCTTGAATAAGTGTACGAACACTGTACTTACATTATGTATACGTGACCTCACTTTCAGGACGAGACTATAGTGATACGGCGGTATTACAGCGGTGTTCAGCGTGGAGACGAGATCATCAATGTACGTGACTCGGTTCTTCTTAAGTCAGGAACGCGGAAAAAAGATCCACCTTTTGTGGCACGTGTTTCTGGGCTCTGGGAGGAGGATGAAGGCAAGTATATCATCGCTTGGTACATGCAGTAATACGGAACTAAATGGCAAGTCTTGGAGTCCAGTAAGATGGGTACCTAGAATTTCGATGAATGTTTAGGTTTAAGTGAAGGGCTCTCTCCGGCTAACAGGTGTCACTGAAAGTGGGGAAAAAAATGAGTAAGTTGGAAATTGACACAATAACACTTCTTCCTTCTTCCCCATGTTTACCTGTTCTCTTTTTTAGTTTCTTTTTTTCCAAGTTTTTATATGCTCAGAATTTAGGCGGGACTCCCATTTTAAACAAATTTTCGTGGATTGAAAGGATTTCGATTTTTCCCTCCAGCGAACGGCATGAGTTCTTCTAAAACTGGCCTCGGTCAATTCTCGGTGACGAGGACTCGACCGTAAGCTGTCTAGAACTAAGGAGTAAGATTTCCTTCTAGTTTTTTTTTTTGAATTACTTGATAATATAATTGCACTATGCGGCGTAAGCAGAAAGTGTGGTAACAATATTTTGAATATCATTAAACCTGTGAGAAACGAAGTTTTACCCCGTTGTGATTTATGTCCTCACCTCGGGAGCCATTAGCAACTGTCGATTAACAGACGTTTTTCCGATGACAGGCCCGAACGCTGGCGAGATGATGATGAGTGTGTTTTGGTATTATCGACCAGAGCAGACTGAAGTAGGCAGAGTTCCAAACTTCCATGGCGAGGTAACACACCGCTTATTGTTAGGAAAACGGTTCGTGATGCTAGAAATGGCTTGGGTTAGGATAGTTTAGTAGAAACTGAGTTGCTTGTCCCTGTTTGTCTACAGATGGAGGTGATGGCTTCAAGACATAAAGACGATAACAGTGTGGCTTGTATTGTAGACAAGTGCTATGTTCTTAGTTATCCAGAATACTGCAGGTAATTATCTCTTATCTATCAGGGAAACGTTTGGTTAAATTGTGGGGAAGTTTGTGTGTGATCTTTTACCTAAGTAAGTTGCTCTTGACGTTTGTGTGAAACATTTTATAAGTTCATGAACTACCGGAAGTAGATAGACACTTGTCGGTATAAATAACGAACTGTCCAGATGACTCTTGTGAAGGGTTTGCCTTGATCAGTTTAACAAAGAGATTCCTTGTTGTCTTGCGTCTGTTCAGTAATGATCATAGATGACGTCAACAAGTGGTAAGAACAAAAAAGTAGCACACGAGGCGATTGCCGAGTGTGTCACTAATGTTCCTGCTACATTTTTACGTCTTCTGTGATCAAATACTGAACAGATGCAGGAAAACATGTTTCAACTGTTTCACAACTGGCAATAAAAAAATTAAAGACATCATCTATACATCGGTGCTGTAATTGATCATTAGTAAAAACCAATCAAAATGCGAGAATAATTCACCATGTTGTATTGTAAAATGATAAGTGGAATCAAGCTCAACTGATATGGGGCGAATGCAGTTTCAAGCATCGGCAGATTTGCCAAAATTCTCAACCACCTTCAGCGGCTTATAGATGCCTTGTTTTCTTACCCTCGTTGTCAGGTCACTGCTATGTATTACCGAAAAGAAACCGTGTACACAAAAACCACGCCGGTCGTTGCTCTTAAAAACCTCTCTAGACTTGAGCAATAGGTACTTAATCATGTGCATGCTAAGTAGGGCTTCAGGCTGCTGTAGTTATGAAGCTTGCGGTGAAACGTTTTGTGTTGTTAGATTGTCTTTGTTGTTTGGGTCGTAGGTTCCGGGCACTCAACAGGCTGTTCCGGGAATTCAGGGAAGCTCCTCTATCCCCGGTTCCTCCGGGGGAGAGTACAAAGCCCGGTTCAGTTCCCCATCCTCGTACAGACCCTAACCTGGTGTTCTTCTGCCGGCAAGTGTACGATTACCGTATGGGTAGGATCATCAAGAACCCCGTGTGACATATCCTGGAGGACATCACTTAAGAAGCAGGAGAAATAGAGAACTACTTAGGCAGCGTCCACACCACGCTTATTTGATAACGCGGCTTTACTTCTACAATTAGTCCTACTGTCCACACTGGTCTGTCACCAAAACGGAGCTTATCGAAAACGCTCCTCAAACCAAAGGAATTTGAATACGCTGGCTTTGCGTCTTCGTGTGAACAAAAAACATTTTGAAAAAAAAGAGCTTTTTGAAAACGTTGACGTCACGGTAATCACGTGATTTCCCTGCCCGTGTTTTTAAAACAAAATGACCGGTGATTATTGCGGTTTCAAATTCCTCCGGCGTAGTGTGGACGGGTCCTTAGTCGTGTGTTCTCAAGTAGAAATCACTAGAATAAATGAAGTGTGATTGACAAATAAATTCCCTAAAGGGAATAAATATGGCTCGAATTCTCAGGACGACACAGGCAAATCTGAGTTACCAGCTACCAGTCACGGTTTGTTTTTTACAATCATCATGACACTTGACCATAATAAACGGTTCCATATAAGTGATGTTAAAATTTAATTCGTCGGCGGCGGCCTAGTCTTTTCAGTAGTATTAAACTTATTTATCTTAAAAAAAAGAACTAATAAAACCAAATCTTAAGTGAGCAATATTTATAGAGATAGAGATTAGAACATTGCACTAATTTCATTAAATTACAAATATAAATGAGTTAAAAGTATATATCTATTTTTCTTTTGTTTGTTACTTTTCAAACAACGTTCACCGGTTACTGCGTCAAAAACTTTCATAACTTTCTAATGATGGATGGTGGTCGGTGTACGTGCTGTAGAAGAGTTGTGACGGGTAACTATACCTTAAGAACACCATGGCAATCATGCCGGAAAGTTGGTTCTGTTGTTAGGTTAGCACGATTGTAGATTACCGTATTGTTATTTGTAGTTCGGTAAATCGTTATTCAAACAATTACTGGTTAGAAGTAATTTGAAGTATAGATGAAATAATTCTTCACTCTTCACTTTCAATTACTGGTTAATCACGGAGATCACGAACATGTCGACGGTTGCCGCGACATAGAAGTTCTTAATCACCTTAACTTCCTCTCTAAGTCCTCTTTGGGCAGTTAAGGGCAATGTTCGAGAAGTTCGACTTATTTCTGTTTGTGCTAACTGAGTTTAGACGATTTCGAGTTATCTTCATCCACCTCTTAATTCTTCACATTTTTTCAGAGAGATAAAAAAAGTATTAGTAATTAATCAAATGTTAGCGACAGTTAGATTTTAGTGAACTTTCTACATGTCGCTGTAGGTGCAGTTTATACCTTTCTCTTCTGGCAATCAAAGGTCCTCTGCCGAGTAGAATGTTATTAATAGAAATAAAGAAATGTTTTTCATTGACATGCGTGACCTTGCTTGATCTGTCAGCTTCTTGCCCTGGGGAAAGAACATTATTTATGATCTCAGTATTTTTTTTTCCACCAACTTTCCAGAGTGGATTCCTCTGTTGGTTTGATGTATCTGAGTTATCGTGGATCACATATCCTGATCCAGATCATCACAAAGGAGCGCGCGCAATAAGATCATGCGCCTTTGGACCCATGGGAAAGGGCGCTCTCTAAATGTCTCATTATTTTTACCCTGGCAGGACTTTTTTATAAGAGTTCAAACAAGCGATTTCCAAATCCGTTTAACGCGGCCATTTGTTCTTATGGCAAAAAGAAATTTTGATGTAAACCTTTCCACGACTGCTAATTCTATCACTGGCACTGTCATCGCAAGTAAAGCTTTAGCCGCGCGGGGGTATGACCAAGCAAAAATACAAAGGCTTGCACGCCCGAACTTAGTTACAAAAATCTTTCTCGACCATATTTCAACGCATAGAAGGGCCAATCCAACGCTCTGGATATCGTGTTAATCGTTATCAACTCTGTCGTCGCTTGAGAGAACAAACTGGACAGGAAAATACTTGGCTCCAGATCTAACGCTATGAAATGAAGCGTTGCACGAATAGGTGTAAGATTAACAATGGATACCTTGTTCTTATTACTGCCGTAGTGTGCCTTTCAACAACATACGGACTCTAACACTCAAAGCTCAACCAACGAATATGTTTTTCACTACCGTCAAATGCTCGGCGGCTCCACCCAGCAGCTATCGAACAGTTGATTGACGGAAGCAAAAAACGTATTTGTCGATTGAGCTCTGAATTTTATACATATTAGTATATTCGCTGATTTCTCAAAGGCGTTTGACACGCTAAAGCAAGTTGCAGGAATTTTTGTGTTCTCTGCGTGACTGACGTGATCAATGTCATGCAATCATGCAATAATGAGAAAGACTGGGTATGAGGGATTGCAACATGGCGAGAAGCACCAACAGGATTCGTCTTCATGACAGAGATGTTTTTCCTGCAGTAACCGAAGGTCCTGCCAATGTATTTTCAAGCACTCCGTTTCTTTTAGTAAAAGCCAGGTAAGATGTAAGCACTGAAATTATTGAATTCATTTTCCCGCCAAAACTATTATTGTAGCTACAACCAAGCTTGTCCTCTTGTAAAATCAGGTAAAATACCGAAAAACGTTGTAGATCATAACATTATGATCTATGTAAGGTTACGCATGTAGAGCATTAAACGACACTCAAACAAAGCAGGTACGTGTTTCACAACTCTCAGGACAACTGGAGAGATAACAGATAAGCTTTGTTTCGGCCTTGTGATTATGACCCGCGATTTATGGTGAAGTCGCTTCCGAAGTCGGATTCCAGCAAAGTTATCAAGGTAATCCATGGCTGGGAGTCTTCATTATTGCGATTTAATAATTTAGACTAAATTTATTCTTAAAATGCAATCCCAGGAGGCAGAGGATGGGAGGTGCATTTGCATTGACCACAAAACACAAGAAATGAAGACCAATTTAATACAAGAAAAATTATTTCTTCAGTTAACTTCTAATCCTTGGTTAGCTAGCGTTATACAGCTTTCGAACAATCCGGCCCAGGTGAACGATTGGTAAGGACTTTTGAAGTTAACGAAAGGTGCAACCCAAAGTCTTCATTTTCACAATCACTTTCATTTACAAACAGTTGTATTTAGCCATCTCTGGTTTCTGTAACATGAAACAATTAGAAGTACTACTCCCCCTGCCCCCGGTGGGATGCTAGTCGATCAGAGTATGAACAATAATTAGCTCTTATTAATCTTGACCGAGGTCATAAGGACAGACCGAACGCAGTGAGGTCTGTACACATGACTGAGCTCAGTTAAAAAGGTGTTCATTATATGGCAAAAACAATAAAAATTAATTCATTAATGTAACTGGTTTGTATTAACTGACATTTTGCTCGCAAATGGCAATGTACCAAATTTAATTCTTCTAAAGTTTGCTCATCCTCTTTCCTTTTTTTCTCAATGGCATTTTGGCAGAAATAAATATTGTTAGATGAAAATGGTCAATGATTTTGCATTTTAGTTTGCAACTTTTTCACTACAGAATATTACTGGTCTAGATGCCAGTATAGATGGGAAAATCTAGACTGCGGTCAATATCCATTTTAGCCAATCAAATTCATGAATTTGGTAGTTCCCAGTTCTTGTGAGACAGGGCCATATCACAAGTAAAACATATATTACTTAACTTAAAAGTTGTAAAAGTTTATTTGATTTTATTATTATTTATTTGGTGATCTCATAGTGCCTTTGACTCCGGAATTAAATTGTGTCATCTCACTCAACCAATTTAGGAGCATAAAATTGAAATATATTAGATTTGAGATATAAAATCATCCAATCTCAATGAGTAAAAAAGAAGTCTTACCCGCATTGATTTAGTCTCCCCAATTAGCAGAGTGTCGGTGCTCAGCTAGTAAATTTGAGGCATTAATAATTAAAAGTGATTATTGTTATCCCATACTAGGATCAGCTGGTCAAATAGACAATCATACTGCATTGAGATAGATAGCTATACCATACCAGGATCAGCTAGTCAAATAGACAATCATACTGCATTTGAGATAGATAGCTATACCATACCAGGATCAGCTAGTCAAATAGACAATCATACTGCATCGAGATAGATAGCTATACCATACCAAAAAATCAGCTGGTCAAATAGACAATCATACTGCATCGAGATACATAGCTATGTGAAGTATATATGAAATAATTCATATTTGTACTGCGGTTGTAGATGAAAGTGAAGAGTGATCATCGCAGTAAATTTTCCAATTTAAGCAATTGGAAAGAAGAAGCCTGAAAAAATCAAGGCTTCAACGGGATTCGAACCTGTGACCTCCGCGAAATACTGGTGTCATGCTCTACGAACTGAGCTATGAAGCCACACATTGGGAGCGAGGTCAATTTAGTGAGTTCATATTTTCCTGTGCAGTGCTTCGATGATCACTCTTCACTTTCATCTACAACCGCAGTACAAATATGAATTATTTCATATATACTTCATGGTTGTAGATGAAAGTGAAGAGTGATCATCGAAGTAGATTTTCCAATTTAAGCAATTGGAAAGAAGAAGCCCGAAAAAATCAGGGCTTCAACGGGATTCGAACCCGTAACCTCTGCGAAATACCGGTGCGATGCTCTACCAACTGAGCTATGAAGCCACATGAGGTCAATTAAGTGAGTTCATATTACTTCACTGCATATGCTGGCATAGTCTTGCAGTGGACTAGCGATTCCCTACCTCAGGATTTAGTCATGACAATTAACTATAGAAACCAGGAATTTTCCTGATCCAGACTTAACAAGTACATCCCTAACTACTGTTATCTCAGGCAAGTTTTCTATACTTCAGCATGGCTGTGGTCTAAGAAAAATTACGAGTAACCATGGAATTCTGTGTGCCCAGCACAGTCATGAGCTTAAATAAAAAGGTTTTTCCAGTTTCCCAAAGGCAAAAGTCGGTCACTTGTGGAACCATATCCTCTAAAGCACACCCCTGCCTCAGCAATTTCAAACAATTTCCATACTCCTGGAATAGAGAAAACTTAAGATAATTTAGGAGGATTGAAGTTCTGTATTTTCTAGTCTGACTTGTATCTGAATTGAGCTATTTGTACCTAGTCATGGCTGTGCTGTGGCAGATTTACTGAAAGCTAGACCAATCCCCCGCACATATAAATTTTTCTTTAGTTTTTAACTATCTTTAATTTTTTTGTTAAGGTGGTTAGCAGATGATGTGGCCCAGACCTGTCCCCTTTGTTCTCAGAAGTTTACACAGATTCGTAGAAAACACCACTGTCGGCAATGTGGGAACATTCTTTGTAGCAAATGCTGCAACGAGAAGGTAATTAAATCAACTGACTGACTTCTTCTCCTTGCTCCCTTTATACATATTAGTCACATATTATGAAATGAATCACAGCCCAGACGTGAAGCTCTGCCTTTGGTTTAGTGAGTGTTTTTAAGGTGATTCCACACATTTGCATTGCACATCCTTTCTTCGCATAATTTATGACATCATTTAAATCACTCATGGATGCGCATGTTGAAAACATAGCGGATTTGCCTTGATATTAAGCTCTGTCAGTTGAAATATGACTATAGCTCACCAATGAGCATGGGCACCCCAACTTTTTTTTTCCAGTCATTGTAATCAACTTGTTATGATCTGGTTTCTTTTGCTGAAAAT
>JAHPZR010051089.1:0-2500 GCA_019787425.1 Platygyra sinensis | reverse complement strand
ATGTCAACACAGCAACCTTGGTGGAATGGATTTGTCTTGGAACATTTGATAAAGATCCTGAAGCTGCAAGGGTTAAGCAAGGAATCTGCTTGGATATTGTTGACGGTAAGGTGAATAATATTATCTGGATTAAAAGGAGAGTTGACCGTAAACTCCATAGGGTCCATAGAACGGCAAATTATCTTCAGTAGATCACTTGTGATAGGTTGGTGCTTTGACTGATGTGAGCCCTGGTGGCGCTTGATACCCTGGAGTACGCGTTGTAGCTGAAGGCATCCTACCAATGGGTCAGCAAGGCCCTCTTTAGTATGAAGGGAATGAAAGAGCCTCCAACCACCATTGGTGGGTTTGCAATAGACATGGCGAGAAGTTGAGAGGAAAACACGGGAGGAGAGCCTAAGGTGCTGAATGTTGAAATGAATGGCGGGACAACCAGGGTACCTTATGTTGTGGATGCTACAGAGGTAGTAGTGGAAGTAAAGATCGAGGATGAGGGTGATTCTGGGGGTAAAGCCAAAGCGGTTTGATCTGTAGAGATAGCCTGAACAAGAGCACTATTGTCTGGTGGAAGGGAGGCAGGTGGAAGTGGTGGCGAAACTGATGATGCTCCCAAGGGTGTCGAATACTGTTGTTTGTCCTATGTATGACTGACACAGAGACAACGGAGGCAGAACGCTTAAAGACAACAACTACGAAACCGCTCAGGAATGTTTGAGGACAACCGTTACGAAACCACTCAGGAGTGCTTGAAGACAACCACTGCAAAAACTACTCAGGAATGCTTGAAGGCAACTGCTAGGAGACTGCTCAGGAACGCTTGGCGACAACCGCTGCAAAACCGCTCAAGAGCACTACAAACTGCTCAGGAACACTTGAAAACGACTGCTTCAAACCACTCGGGAATATTGGAAAACGGCTTTTGCAATACTGCTCAGGGACGCTTGAAGACAACTGCTACAAAAACCACTTACGAATGCTTGAAAACAACTGCTACAAGCCGCTCAAGAACACTTGAAAACAACAGCTACAAACCGCTCAGGAATGCTTGAAGACAACCACTAGAAAAACCGCTCAGGAATGCTTGAAGAAAACTGCTACAAACTGCTCTGGAATGCTAGAAAACAATTGCTCCAAACTGCTCTGGACTGCTGAAATGCCCGCTCCAAAACTGCACTGAAATACAAAAAGCGAGCTGTAACATTCCCTGTGAGGCTGCATTTTTAAGATCGACTGCTGGCCAGATGCACTAAGCTCATGGCGGCTAACTTTGTTAAATTTGACATTCAACTAAATAATTATAATATTGCAAAGGAACATACTGTAGGGTCTCAAAATTAATTAATATAAAGCATACAGCTTTCAAGACAAGGGAACTCCTGACCAGTATTACATGACCATATCATTGACTCAAGTTAGAGTTCATCAAGGTCACATTTTTTTGAAGTTCACCTCTGTCCAAGTACTGGGTTTTGATTGGATTGTAGGCTCAAGCAAGGTTAACTTGTTGCAATTAGCACTGGGCTTTTCTGAAGCCGGTGGATGCTAACCCAGGATTAAAATTTAACCTGGAGTATGAATTTTTCTCGTATAAAAATGTTTCTCACTATTTAGGGACTGGTCAAAAAGTATTGGGGGGGGGGGGGGTGGGCCGGAGCAGAGAGGGGGTGGGTCATCAGTTTTTGAACCCTTGGTTAGGGGTGGTTCGTTCAATTTTCAGCTACCCCTGAGGGGTGGGTCATCCTGTTTTTTTTTTATGGGGATTGGCACACATTTGACACAATCGACAACTAAGGTAACTCCTTTCAAGCAATTAAAGCAAGTGACACACTTGAACACCAGCCAACGGTCTGCCATGCACACAACAATATCACCCGGGCAGTGGCAGCCATGGACAGCTGTTTCTGCCTTATTAGGCCTCATCAGCATGGCATAGTCGACGGACAGAAATGTGACCAAGAGCCCTAAGCACAAGTCTTGCAATGCGCTGCTATCTAGATGAATCCTGCGTATAAAATATGTCACTATCAACAGAATGTTCCGCCACATTACTATCTTTCCCTTGGGGGGGGGGGGGGGGGTACTCGATATATCCCTGGGTGAGGAGGTGCGGTCCGGCCCCTCATACCCTGACCCTGTTTAAGACAAATATCGTTGATTTTCTTACCATGTTTAAGACAGAATTCCGATTTTTGATACCCTGTTTAAGACATAGGTTAAAAGTTGCGGTTACAAATTGTGTGGCTTTCTTATTGTGTAATCAATGAAAATTTAATGTGCCTGGTATCAATGCCAAAGTCAACGGAAGTCAACATTAATTTACAAGAGCTTGTAAAAATTTTGCTGTCAATCGTCCAAGAAAAGATATCCCTATAAAGACAAAAATTGATAAATCGAGACCCTGATTAAGACAAAAAATGATAAATTCGATACCCTGTTTAAGACAAAGATCCCGAAAAACATACCCTGGCTGGCCGCACGTCCCCATTAAGCCCTTATAAGG
>JAHPZR010051088.1:0-11161 GCA_019787425.1 Platygyra sinensis | reverse complement strand
TGTACGGGTTAAAATATGGAAACCTTCAAAGATTTTCCAAGGCTATGTACAACACTACATGTGTTTAAATCAGTTCATATGATCCTTCACCAAATATTTCTGGTGCATCGATATTTTCATGCAAGGTAGTGATTCTCTTTCTTCTCCCAACTCTCTCTTGAAATTTTGTTGTTATTTCAAGAGGAAAAGAGCTATTGATCAATCCATGATTGAGCTCACTAAATTAATTGACGCGCATAACTTAAGGACGTTCGCACCCATTGCTACTGCGCATCTCTAGTGCGCACGCCATTCATTGGTCACGCGCGTGCCACGTCATTTTTAAGCGCGCGCACGGATTCAGAAACTCAACAAAATATAGGGCTGATGACCTTTGCGTTAACTTTGTGTGCGAATATTTTTGTTGGATGCTCGGTGACCCCCACTTTTTTTTCGGCAGATCACTTCCTTTTCTGATTCTTTCCATTATACTAAAAAACAAAAAAAATCTGTACGTGGGAAGTTTTAATTATTTCTCATATACTATTCAAATAGGGCCGAATTGGTACGTAGATACAGGTGTGTGTAACTTAGAAGTTGTAATTTTTAAGGCTAATTCTAGCTGATTTAATGACATATGTAGCAAAGATCTATCAAATAGGCCTATATATGCTGTTTTAAGCACATATAACTTAGATATGATTCTTCAACTTAAATATATGCCGATAGTAATGAATCCGGCAGAATCGCCTCGAATGACTGGAAATCCTAGAGATGCTATGGTCCGGGCTGCGCCTTATCTTCAAAACGAGTTCGGTGACCCCCCATTTTTTTTACGTTTTTAATCTAATCTTATCATTTTCTACCTGCAGTCAAAGTTTTAAAAAAATCTGTGCGTGGGAAGTTTTTGGGCGCGAACGTCCTTAAGAGATCAATGACAAACATGGATACAGTCGTTGTTCGTCTAGACATTATGAAGATCTTTTTTACGAGAAACATTTTCTTTGCCTTTTTTAACGTGTCTCGCATCAATGTAATCTTTTGTTTTTCAAATTGTAACAGGTGTGTTTAAATCTATAAGTTTGTTTACCAGAAAAAGGTGCACTGAGTACTCAAGAAAACACATCACATGTTTTGAAAAGGGAAAATTACATGCGCCTAACTCTGGCGGATGATGGATGGATGATGACAAAGTGAGTCAAGTAAACTTCAAAACATCTATACACCGTTAAATCAGCTATAAACCGCTAACGCACAAGTCTATTAGCGAAAAATCATCTCGAAACAGGGTCACTGATGACGCTTGGCTTAAACAAAGAACTAACATGAATAGTAGCCTTGATCGGGAATAAAAAACTGATGAATTTAATTCGCTAAAATCAAATATACCGTATTGGTATACACCACACAAGTGAATAGTTCTTTTCGCACGCGCTGATTGGCTAGCTGTGAGGTGATTATCCAAGTACTATTTAGCTCCAGGCAGCCGAAGAAAAACAAAATGGCTTTTTGTTGGTATATTTTCACAAATAATTACTCTTTGGGCGCTAGTTTTTCAGCTTGTGTGGTATATATCCTCATATATTAAAACAATTATTCACCTCAGTGTCGGTTAAAGTGGTGGATATTTATCTCGCCGCTTCGCGGCTCAGTAAATATCCACCACTGTTCACCTCCTCTTCGGTGAATAATTGTTAATTATTGCACTCGTCTTGAGTAATAAATACGACCCAAATTGACCTCTGCAATTTTCAAGGAATGATTCCATCGTATTCCGACAAGCTGCGCTGTGCAAACAGTGTCTTAAAAAAAACTCCAGACATTGTGATATATTTATCACTTTTGCCAAAAATCAAACATCCCATTTGATATGGGAAAAAACACTGAACAAAAAAGTCGAAGATGACACTCAGACGTCATTACTTTGTGTACATTCCAATCATACCATCAA
This sequence comes from Platygyra sinensis, assembly GCA_019787425.1. Classification (NCBI taxonomy): domain Eukaryota; kingdom Metazoa; phylum Cnidaria; class Anthozoa; order Scleractinia; family Merulinidae; genus Platygyra; species Platygyra sinensis. Next base: position 9,231 of record JAHPZR010051088.1, on the reverse strand, counting down.
ATTATTAGGACCTAGTAACGCGGGAAATGCCTTGCACGAACAATAAATGTTATTGCGATAAGATTCAGGAAAAAGTTGTGTAAAAACACTTTCAAATTGAACTTCTGCTTGACGGTTACAAAGAGTGGGGTACAAACAAAATTATCTACCTAAATGGTACTTTGAAACCAGACAAAATTACATGTAAGGAGAATGTATTCTCGTAGGCGATTTGGAATATTGTTTATTTCACTAATTTGGTAAAGAAAAGCAAAGTAAATGGCGTTCAGCTTATTTCAAGACATCTAAGTTGTCAATTTTCGCACTTGCGCTTCACTGCTTTCGTTGGAAAAATGTGATTCCCTACGTCTTGTTCGTTCAAATAATCCACAAAGACTTATCCGACACCTACAATTATGTCGCGGTTTCGAAAATTTAAAGTGGCTCTGAACCCCATGTACAGAATTTTTTTAAACTTTGTCAAAAGTTGCATCTCATCCTGCTTATTACAATTCTGTAATAAGAAAAAATTTCACCGTGCCGTTTTTGAAATATAAGCGCTTAAAGCTAAAATTAAGGGTGTTTTTATCAGGCCATAGTATTGCTATGGTAACTTATTGTGTCACGAAAATAATGCCAACGTGTTCACCAGTGATTGGGTAGTTTTTTTTTTGATACCATGATTGCAGCATCAATTGATTAAGAGTGATTAAAATGACACATCAAAATCTAAGTCTTTGAATGTGCTGGAAACTGTTTTGAGCCACCTTAAGATCTTATCACATTGCTGAGGTAGTTGTAAACACACGTACAAATTAGGAACCAATATTTCAAATCAGTTATTAAATTTAATTATGTCCTCAAAAACTTGTCTTCACTTAACTCTTTACTTGTGACTTCCTCTTGTGATGTCCGTTTCAAAATAATTTGAGGAGGTGTTTTATCTGAAATTAAAATGATTGGGTCACAATTGGCAAACTTGAATCCATGCAAAAACAACTTCGCTGTTTTTGAAAAGTTCAATCGATTTTCCTCACAATAGCACGTATAATATCCCATGAGAACAGCATTTATCGTTTTTGGTTTTGTCTCTCAGCGACAGTTTTATATTGCGCCTGGATATACAGCTACAACGTTTTCTTAACGTTAAAAAATTGTCATCTGTTTTAATAGTCCGTTGTATCGCCCTGGAAGCACTAACCTTATGTACACGTTGTGCACCTATTTTTCATGTCATTTATTTCATGAAGTTTTTATTAATTTACTTTTTTATTTATTTATTTATTTATTTATTTAAATCATTTGTTTTTTGCACTTACCTTCGTGTAACTCTTTGCTGGTATTTTCCTCTTTCCATGTCCTGATAAAGATCTTTTAAGAGTCCTTCACCTGAAATTGATAACAACAATTTCGGAATCTGCAAATACACAATACAAGCTAATCTTGACCCTCGAACAATTTGTTTTAAAACTTTTACTAGGAAATAAAGGAACTGATATGTCGGCGTTAGCTTCAATATTATGAATTCATCTAGCTTTCCAGATGTTAAAAGTGCTCAACTTCTTGCCACAGTCTCTGAAATAACAGTAGCCACATGTACACACTGTGGAACTATTTTTGTTACAAGATCATGAAAACGTGCCTTCGCGTATTCAGTAAATTCGAAGTAAATGTCGTTTTTAGAACAATTTTTTTCCAGTACAGGTTCTCCGCGCAAGCGAAGCGGTTTCCAAAACTCTAAAACAGTGGTAATATCTTGTTGAAAACTGCTCTTATTTTGTTGCAAACTGCTTTCAAGTATGTAAGCAAGCACATCATGCAAAACTCACAACTGCTCTAAACCTTTAACGTTTGCTTCCGAAACTTGATAAGCCTGTTGTGACACATTCTCCAATATTCCCTTTATGTTGACGGCTTACACGGCATTTTCCTCCATTGATTAAGACTTTCTCTTCAGTCGAAGATCGAAGTCAAACCCGCTTCGCGACCACGAGGAATGAAAGAATAAAATGCAAATAAGTTTCCCCATCGAGCAAAAAAAAACTCACACCTCAAGATTTGCACATGAGCTCGGAGTTGCTTGGCGAGGTTCCACACACTTTTTTGAATAGCCCTGTTCACGGTTGACTTTTTGTATTTACATTACAATGTAATCCAGTGTATGTATGCGGGGCAATTCTGAGGTAGTTTTGTAGTTTACGCTCGAAATTGCCTCCCATCTGGGTTGGATTGGGCTGACTAGATAATCTGCGACTATTTTTCAGCTTTGTTATAGCCTTCGATATCAGGAGATGCCGTGAATTGCCGCTTATTAGCCTCGCGTAGACGAATTCAAGACAAGAAAAGCTAAGAAGGACTAATATCCAGAGGGGGGGGGGGGGGGGGCTTATAACTGGGGGCCCCATAACCGGGGGGAGGGCTCTTAAGCGGCAGTTAACGATATGCCATATTTAATCTAACTATGAAGAGTTCTATGAAAAGCTGTGTACCAGGACTAGTTTTCGTTCCGCAACGCTGAAATGACATTTCAAGGCAAAAATCTTCCAGAATTATTTCCCTTTGCTTTTTTTAATTAACCAGATTTTTGTAAAAACAAAAGAAGAATTAGTAACGAGACGGCACGACAGCGTTACTCGTGCTTCGCTTAAGTATAGAAGATGCGTCTTTTTTGGACAAAACGAGTATAATGAGTCTTTTGCAATTTTAGCTGGCCAGATCGTCTAGGAGAACGTTTTTTAAAAGATCTGAAAACTGCTCGAACACGAAGAGTTATCCAAAAAGAACCCGAACCGTTGTCCCGTATCGGTTTAAAACGCCGAAAATTTTCCGACCATAAAAACTTAAATCTCCGAAAATCCTTTTTCGAGGTTTTTGAATCTTACATGAGTAGCCTGGCTATTTTTGGTGAAAACTAAAATGACCAAAGCCTTACATGGGGTAGAGAACTTTTGGGAAACTTACATCTGGCATCATATACCGGTAGTCTCTCGACATACGGGGTTGGTTTTTTATCAGCGTCGGTCGACACCAAATGGGTCCTGCACAGATCTTATAGACGAAGTACTCTAGAACCCAATCCATTTGAGCTCCTTATAGTTAAGTCCTTCTAGCATGACGAGAAACTACGCACAATGTGACAAAAAGGACGAGTTCGAGGGCGCATTTAATTTCCCGGGGTTGCCATTTTCTTAACAGGGTCCGTCCACACTATACCAGTGGAATTTGGAAAGAAAACAATCACTGGTCATTTTGGATTTGTGTTTGAGGAACACATGAGGAAGACTAGGGCGGGGAAATCACGTGATTATCGTGATGGCATCGTTTTCGAAAAGCTCCGTTGTCAAATTCCCCCAGTTTGAAGGGCGTTTACAAAAAGCTGCGTTTTCGTGACGGATTAGTGTAGACGGTAGGCCTAACCATAAAAATAAAGCTGCGTTTTCGTGACGGATTAGTGTGGACGGTAGGGCTAACCTTAGAAACGTAACTGCGTTGTCAAATTGCTCCGGTGAAATGTGGACGAGACCTCGCACTTTCTTTCCGCTTCCTTCTGAGTTTTGGACAGAATACCCAATAAGAGCCAGTGTCGCTAGGAAGCTTAAGGTCATTCCACTGAAATAGAACCTACACTGAGATTTTTCTTAAACTTTGCCAATTGATTGCTTATGTTATAGGAACTTCAATTTTGAAATAAAAATGAGGGGTCCCCATGTTCGTTTAGGAGCGGCAGCACCTTGTTTATTCCATATAAATCCTTATAATAGCATCATGATTATAGTCAAGATTGCTTGCTAAATTCACGTTTCTGACGATTGTTTTTTGCTCAACACTGAGAATTGGCCCATATTTATTTTACATAGAGAAATTTATTATTCGATTCAAAACAACAGACAAAAATGATAGGTCACCGTAGTCGTTTTCGAGAAAATGATGATTTACCTCCCTGGCGAGGTCCAGCCGTAAAGAAAAAGCCGCCATTTGCTAATGCGCGCGCGCTAATCACGCGTAAAATTATGCGCAGTAGGGATGCGCAATGCAATACTGGGGAATGACCTTAATTCAACACCACGGCGTACATAAAGTGCTCCTAATTAAACAATAGTGTGTTTCTGTCGAAGAACTCTCGGCTGATAGTTGCTCCTCGGAAATTTGATGTTCTTATTTAAACAAATATGCTAGTTTTAAGAACATCAAATTTCCAAGGGGCAACTATCAGACCGATAGTTCAGAGACATAAACACTCTACTGTCTTAATTGTTCACCACTAAACTTTCTTCCGCGCGCTATTTAAAAATCAGTTGAATTATTTTTAACTTTTTGAGATGAAAGCCGCGAAAGCCAAATGCAAAATTGGAAAAAGAAAACAGACAAAACCCCCTTCATATTATTTCGATTGTCTATTTTCCACAAACCCGCTGGTTTACAGAAAAATGTTCACGGACGACTACTATCCAACCGGGTATTTTCCGCGGATGGGCGCTATGAGCTGATAAAGATCTTAGCGGATGATATCGCGTCACGTGATCAATTTCAACCATTAAGAATCAGAGAAAATTTAGTGGTGAACTATAACAATTAATAGTCTCTTGAAGTTTGAGCAGTTTTATTGTATTGTAATAGTGTGTGGGTGGGGGGTTTTTGGTGTCTTTGCTGTGATAACTGTTTTAGGTCTTAAATGTTTGAAATCCTCAAACAAATTTTACATTAGTTGAATTTATATTATGCACATGTCACTAAGACCAGTGAAACACTAGCCAACACGAAAGCGACCTCAATATTAGCAAAACATAGAAAACTCACTGTTAACATCGTTCCCAGCTATCGGGATTATTAGTCACTGCGTTTTAAACAATCCACGATATAGTCGTTTGAATTCTTTTATTTTTACTTTATCGAAAAATAATTGATGCGAATAGAAAGAGCAGCACTGTAAACACGCGGGACAAAAAAAAAAAAAAAAAAAAAAATACAGACCGAAAACAATATCCAACCATCTTGACCTGACAAGAGTGGTCAATGAAGGAACTACTAGATGGTATAAAAAACACCATTTCCAAGGAGAAAAAGCCGGCAACTTGAGCGAGCAAGATAGCGGCCGTTTGCTCGCCCGTGTAGATAAATACCGTGTAGGATTTGGTTCATTTTGCCCGTTTGCGGAGCTCGCCATCTAATAAAAACTGTTATCACGATCAATTCTTTTAACTGGGTCGCACAGTTAACCCTTAAAGTCTCTCTTTACTCGCGCCATTCTTCCACTGCCCGAGAGAAAAATTCCGCACCCATGACGTAAAACCCAATAGATCCGTGTCGCTTTTGATTGGTTGCTACTTGCGCGGGAAAATTTAAAACTAAGAAACAACCAATCACAGATGCGCTAGATCTCATTCTGATGCATTGCGTTTCAGTGGCATTGTTCACAGCCAGTCTTCAGACACTTCGGGGTTCATAGTGGCTATGGTCACGTGAGCTGATCACGTGCTGTATGTCGTATTGTATACAGAACTGGTGGAGACAAGCCACGTGATACGGTTGAGAACTACAGTCTTCTCGTGGTGGAGGTTCAAATATCTGACAACTCTTTGTTCTCTTCCACCAGTACAAAGCACGTTAGTCTTTCGCTTTAGCCGACCTGGCGAATTGCTGGAAACAAGCAGTTAAGGAACGCAATTAAAGAAATATGGAGGTGAAAGAGATTGTGTCCAACTTTCTGTCTGACAAGCAAGTTCTTCAAAATCTATTTTGAAATGAGGTTGATGTCAGAGTCACACTTTCTTTTCAAAGAGAAAAACAGATGCCTCTTCTTCTTCAAGTCTGGTAAAAGCCTCTCCAGAAAATGTCTCTGATTTAGGTGACCGAACACAAAATGCAAATGGTAAAAAAGTATTTTGCCATTGGGAAATTTGGTAGGGAACTGGTTTTTTTTAAGAAAGATACCCCTCGGTTTTAATCTACGGATTAAAAGCCTCACTAAACTCTACGTTCACAGCACATATACATTGGTGGAGTGAAAAAATCTATTGAAGGATACAATGACCATTGGTTTCCCTTGTAGGATGTAGCCATGTACATCTCTCAAGGCTTTCTTTGCTTTGTCTTCACTCGGCAGTGTAATAAAAGCCTGACCCTTCATACGACCTTCCTTCATCAGACGAATGTCAAATCTGAAAAAAAAGATTTGTTTAGATATTACAATTTATGGCATACAAAAAAGAAGCTAAAGGATGGTACCAAAATTAAAAATATATTAAATTATGGTAGTAATAAATATTAAATAATATGGCAAGAAAAACATTTTAAAAAATCAATAATCCATAAAAACAATAACGTTTTTATAAAGGCTTTAAAAGAAAATACACTTGTTGCCTCACGAATAGACAGGGGAGGCAGTTCCATGTTCCCCGGCACAGCTCTATGAAAATACGTATATTTAAGGACAATTCGTTCTTGCATATCTCATCTTTACAGTTAACTTATCATTGTCTCCAAATGAATAGTGATCACTTTCCTCGTAGAAATCTACATAAGGTTCAACATCAATATCAATTATTCCGAGAATGATTCCGAGAAGAGCTTTATATAAAAAAGTAACATCTGCAAACAATCGTCTCATTTCCAGTAATAACAAATTAAATTTCTTTAGGCGGCCAGCATAGCAGTCCTCAGTTTGTAACATTAATTTAGTTGCCCTTTTTTGATCTTTCTCCAACTTTTCAATACTCTTTTTGATGTAAGGAGACCATATTACAGAGCGGTATTCTAAATTGGATCGAACAAGAGCACAGTAGAGAGTTCTTAGAGTCTTGCAATCATCAAAATCTCTACAAGTTCTTATTCTTTGTTCCAGATCATAGCTTGATATTCTTGTAAGATTGTTTTAAAACCTCGAATTCGATACTTCTGTGCGTGTTTGGCATTTTCGAATTTGAAGTTTCTCGCGCAGCGCCATGTTTATTCTTGCAAAGCTTATTGGTTGGGTTGGGTGTTTTCAAAATTCCGCCATGCGTCAATTTGGCGATGTAAAAGTACTTTTGAACGTCTCTTTTGCGTACATTGGGGCTAAATACGCACAGTTCCAACGCGAAATCTTAACAGGCCTTTTGCGTCACACGTTATTTCGTAAGAAAATTCGCAGGGAAATCTTTAAATTGAAGACAAAGATCATCTCTTCACTGAACAATATCGCTTGTTGATTTTAAACTTTTCACATATTCACTTCATAGTACTATTTAAAATTACAAGAAGAGCACAAATTATCAACGAGCGAATAGTGAAGTAGCCCAGTAAGGAACTTGAAATCAGTTGTAAAAATTTAACAGTTTCCAATGCTTCCACAATAAACATCATTCAAGCAAATACTGTTTAATTCGGACACCAATAGGGCCAGAACCCTATTGTATTAAAGGGTTCTTTAAAGGGGCTCAGTCACGATTGAACGGTTTGAAAAGTTTAGCTAAACTTTTCAATTTTGTTGTTTGCAATCCGTGTCAATCTTCTCCATCCTTAACCATCCTTGTTCCTTTATGGTTTATTATCGTCTCTTTGATGTTTTTCTATCTTCGTAAAGTATTATTTTCAGGTTTACTTCAATTTAACGGTAATTTTGTCGATGCTCAAAATAACTCAAGATACCGTGACTGAGCCCCTTTATATAAGAAAATAACTGACTAAGATTTTATTCCGACCAGAATAAAGTACCCGTAATAACGAGGTGACCGAAATAACAGGGTGTCCGTAAGGCGAGCTACACTGTATTCAAGTTACAATCTCATACAATACCTGTCTTTTTCTTCCTCTACATTGTGGTTAATGTACCGACCAAAGATGAACTTAAGATCCTAAAAAACAACAACAACAAAAATTCAAGGTCAGGGAGGAGAGGTAGAGAGAAAAACACTTTCCTTTCCCTCCCCCTCACACGTCATTCAGCCTCACTTCTACTCCCTGGGGTGCATTTTCCGCTTTCCCCCAAGTCTCCCGCGTTTTGCGCGTTTGCAATCCAAGTTCTAATACACTGGTTTGTGGCGTTACGTCTTTGGCCACTGTGACTGTTTTGGTCTTAGTTTTGCGGGACTCAGTTGAGAATTGCTCAGTCTATAAATGGGCGTCTTCTCTGACTGATAACCGTGCCTCTTTCGGTGGAAGGAACTCAGTTTGGGAGTCATGAGCGACCCTTGAGCAGGGAGGGACCCCGGAGAGGGACGAAGCTGTCGTCCGCCCCATGAATTTCTCGCGTTTCTCGCTCGCGAGTTACGCATTCATTGATTAAATTTGGAAAAAATAAATTGTCGGACTGCGATCTATTCTGCTCCAGTTTTTTGGAGCTCCGGAACTTTCATGTCAAACATGAAACGAAGAATAAACTCAGTCAAATTTAAAGTAATGAAGTTATTACTTTTATATCCGTGGAAACAGTGATTGACCGGGCTTCCATCGCAGACGCTCTTTGGACTCGTCACAGACAGTCCCAAAGGACGTCGACAAAGGAAACTATTCACCCAGTTTGACGGTCAATGTTTCAGTATATGAGCAAATATGAACGCTACCTTCTCATCGACAGTTTTTGCCAGGTTTTTGATGTAAAGTCTACAGGTAGGGTCTCCTGGTTTGTAATTCTTGAAAGCAGATAACTCAGGCATTTCTGTGAAGACAGAAAGTCACAATTTAGTTGGATCAGATAGCAGATCTTTCAAGGTATCACATAAATGGCTCGCTACCATTTGACAGAACAGTAAAACAAACCGCAGAAACGATGTTCCTAGCTCCAAAACAACAACAACTACATGTACAACAACATAACGACAAATAGAATTACAAGCTTACGAGAGTTGCTACACTTCTGATTAAGATTTGAATGTACATGAACAAAACCTTTAGTGCTTTGATATTTTACAATGGGCAAGGAATCTCAGTCCAACAAAGATGATGTCGGAGGTATTACACTACTAAACTTATCATGGCCTGTGTGTGTCAACTGAGTGTCGTAAAACCAAAACCACTGTTATTACTCTAGCCAATCACAAAAAATCCAGTGAAAACAATCAAAACTCGAAGTAATTACAAGTAGCTGACAAGAGGCGAGGGAAAAAGAATGCGAGCGCAGGAAGAAGAATGCTACCGCGGGAAAAAGAATGCTACCGCGGGAAAAAGAATGCTACCGCGGGAAAAAGAATGCTACCGCAGTAAAAAGAACGCTACCGCGGGAAAAGAATGCTACCGCGGGAAAAGAATGCTACCGCAGTAAAAAGAATGCTACCG
>JAHPZR010051086.1:10000-33017 GCA_019787425.1 Platygyra sinensis | reverse complement strand
AATATTCGTTACGATTTTTGCTCAGACTTTAAAGCAGAAAAAACAAGAACTTGAAGAGAAACTTAAAACCAAATCAGAAATTCTGAGAAAGACACAGATGGAACTGGAAGACAAGGTATTTCATTTTCATGTCTGCTTGGTGCTGAGAATTACATGTAGCAGTAAAGTCTTATATAATTTCCTTTTTTAGTGTGTGCTATCTTATCTAAAACAACGTAGAGAATGAAGTGCTAAACCGGCCTTGGGTTGAATTCTCTTTAACAGGCAGTCAAATTAGCCGCTTTTGAAGAACACTTTGCAGAAAAGGTGTGTACTACTAAGACGTTTGTGTCTACATTGTGTGCAAGGTTGCGAGGTGACTTTCTGCTATTACGTCTAATATTGTAAAATCCTAACTACCCCTCCGCTACACCCTACCCTACCCTACCCTACCCTGACCCTACCCTACCTACCCTACCCTACCCTACCCTACCCCAACTATACCTACCCTATCCTACACGAAACATTTCTCGCTCAGAATGACTAAACATGTTACGTACAGTGCAAGATTTTCTCGGTGTGACCAATTTCGCCAGATTGAAACCGAAAAACAAGTGGATACTTTTAAATGTACTTAAAATCTCCATAGCAAAAGTGCTGTTTGCATCAAGCTTCTTTTGTTTCAAGGAAATCATTGCAGATTGCAATTGAATGTCATGAAATGTTTGTCGTTTAGGTGGAGGAAGTAGACAATAGGTATTCAATGCGAATACAAGGCCTGATGTCGGACAATACAGACTTAAGGTAGGTCAGGAATTAGCTTAGAATACAAGTTCTTAGGATAAACTACTGGCAAGTCTGTTTTAGAGCATCCATACTCTTTGGCCTTAAATAAAAAACACTGCATGCATGTACAGCTCTTAAAACTGCGTGCAATTCGATCTTTTTGCAGGCAGACAATACAATACAAGTTCATACAACGCGCGTGCGCACTGTACTGTCGATCATTACTCGATGAAGCAAGTTCTAGTCTTGCTGAAATAACCTTTTAGGCTACATGTACGTCGATGTACAAATGGAATATCTACTTGTGGCGGCTTATTAGCAACGTGAAGTTAATAACAATGAATTTACAGTCGAAGTGAGTTCAGGAAGGCTGACATTTTAAGTGTTAGCAGTTTGTCAGAGCCAATAAAAAAGTTTTGCTATGCATTTTGCCATATTGATTGCTTTGTCAATCAAAAATCACCTGAAACCTTTGGTTGGCGTTTTGTTGGCCTCGAAGCTTAGAAAGGAAATAAGAGAACTAAAAGAATATAATATAAGACAATAGAAACAGACTGATATGCATGTAACTGATATGATATGAATGTGCAAGTCCAACAAAATAAACCAAAAGTTGATCAGTAAATATTTCTTCACGTAAAGTAACTTGGCAACTTGAAACTTGGCTACCCCTCCCCCTCAAAAAAAATGCACCTCCTACTCCTACCCTCACAATATCCTGCGGGACGAGTATTTCCCGGAGTATTTCCAGTATTGAATTACGAACTTATTGAGTGTAAACTTAGTTACATTTGCTTTCACTTTAGGCGTCATTACATCAAGAAATGTGAACAGTTTTTTAAACTGAAGACGGAACAAGATGTAGAACAAGTAGGTTCTGTGTTAACAACTCCATCTACAGCTGCTATAGTCATCATATTCCATCTTGTTAACCATTGTATTATTTTTTCTAAAGTTGTTGATTATGAAATACCGCAATGATTATATTTCGCGGCTGAGCCGCTAGTTTACTTTTAGTGGTTCAAAGCATGGCCCTCAAGTTCTCTAAACTACAATTGGATCATTATCAGTATCTGGACAACTGCGCAGCTACCCCTCCTCTAACCCAACATGTTACAATAAGTTAATGAGTTAGTGTTACTGTTGGGTTAGGGGAGGGGTAGGTGCGCAGTTGCTCAGATACTGATATTGATCCCAACAACTGAGAGAGTCATTAATATTCTTCCCTTTTTCTCACAATAGGAAAGTTCTATTCACACGGCTAAGAGAACAATGCAGGTGAGTAATTGATATTCGTTAAGGCCAGGTAATACAGGAAATATTTTGCCTTCCACTTGTTGAGTTGCCATCAGGCATAGCAAGTCGATGGAAATTGCTGTTGTCTGTATTACAAGTGTTTTCCAAGTTTGCATCAACGCATTGCTGTATCGTACGAAACGGTGATCATGCATGCCACAACGCTTTTGTACTTACCTTGGCCTTTTATTAGATTTTGTTTTGGGAATACACGTTTTATGCAAGATGTAGGCCTTATCCAAAGCGCGCTAGAGTCCGGTTCGAGAAATAAGGGCCAGAGTCACTGCATCGTGTTTATGGGCAAAACACTTTACTCTTATAGAGCCTCTATTCACCCAGAACAAGAGGCGATGATCTTGTTCATGGTGTTCTTTCCCAGGATTGTAAAAGAGTATCGGTGTATTGTTGGTACGACCTGACAAAATGCTGCGGGATGGGGTGGGGAAGCTGTTGTAGACTGTTATCCTTTTAATCATAACATTACAGTTACAATTTCCTCAAATGTGATTGGTTCATAAACTGCTGTATTTTGCTCTAATTAATCTGCAAAGTTGTAAACGGACAGTTGGCTGAAATCGGACACCTGTCAACTGTCCGATTACAGCCAACTGTCCCAAAAAAGTGCTCTCCATTAAATCCACCAATCACAACATTGATTACGATCACCATAGTAACCAATTCAAGAAACTGTAAAATTGTGGAGGTTTAGTCTCTAGTGACTGTTTAATTTTTTGATTACGATATTAAAATGGCTATTACATGTGAAAGCTCTTCTTCAAATGAAACTTTTACTTTTGTGGGAGATTGTAATTGTTATGATTAATTGGTCACAGGACATCATGTCGTCCAACTCAGCCTGTAATCATACTCGTGATTAACAAATCGGACTCCCGCCTCGCGGTCGTCCGATTTTGTTAATCACTCGTATGATAACAGACCGAATTGGACTCCAGTCAGTAAATTACCATTATTATTAAAGAGTCTTCTGTAGATGGAGCATGCGTTTAAATTTGAATTTAAATTTTTAAGTACGTTGCGCGCAGGCCGAGAGTGTTTTGTTCGAGGCATTGCTACACGTGACCAACGCGGGGACATTGTAACATTAACTTACGAGGCTGTTGTTACAGCGAAGCTAGTTTTGTTAATTTAAAAGTGTGTTGAAAGAATTTTTGATTTGAATTTTTCTTCCAAGTGACTTTAAGTCGGTTTGGACAAAACGGCGCTAACCATGCAACAGCTTAAAACGTCACTGTACATAAAATCTTAGGAACTTGGCTTTTTTCTTTTCGTCCCCAGGCCGTTATTCTTGCTCGAACAAGGTGCGACGTCAGTCTAACAGCACTCCGAGACGAACGCCCGGATGATATTCAAACCTCAGCACTGAGAATGCGCACAAAGCGACCATTGAGCGCCCCGGGAACAAGAAATGAAATTTCCACAGCAGAAAAGTTGACCTCTGTAGTCAATGAAAATACATTGCCAGCAACATCACCGAGAATTCCTGCCCAGAAGTCGAAACCAAACAAACTAAGACCCCACACATCACATCACGCCAACCTGTACAGCCCCAGGACTCCAAGTACGAATGCGCGCTCTGGAATTCGAGAAAGCCTGGTGCCAACACCGGTAAATATTTCCAATCAAGGGATACAAAACCTGCGTGTTCAAAGAGAATTTTTAAGTTGATTTTTTCAAGCAGCTCAGAATGAAACACGAGTTTATTTATGAATTTATTTATTGACGACTGTCGAAATTTTGAGCGCAATTTGCTGTGCGGTTGTAAGTTATTTCGATCGAACAAACGTTGAAGGGATAAGTTGTTGTTTGTCTCCAAAAAAAGAGTTTTAACCTGTTCCCGGCCTATAGTGTTGTGACGTTTTTTATTATTAGTTAGTCTCAACGGCGCTTTTTTGGTTCTTGGCACTCTTCCAATCGCGAATAAACCGTAAGTAATGTGTTATCGCTTGCTGCCGTTATTTTTGTAGTCACGCGCGGAAAGCGTTTCATAAGAACCCAATGATTGGCTGTGACAGACTAGACAAAAAAGGTAACAGTTTGTATAACTGCAACAAGCACAAGTAGAACCCCGATTTCCACGTTTTGGTTGTCCTCTATAAATTATTCAAGAATCAATTGGGCGCTAAAGCTCAACTCTATGGAAAGTTGGACGTAGGAATTTATTGACATAGCCGAAAAAAACAAAACCATGCGAGTTTGTGTGGAGTTAAGACCTGAGATTTGCTATCAGTAGATAACGTACATTAGTATATACTAAAACAGTGGATAGTGTTGAAGGCGCGCGCTGATTGGCTCGTCAAACTCCGAATATCCTTTGCTATTTACCTCCGAGCAACTCGAGAAAAAAAAAATGGCGTCCCGGTTTGCATCCGTGACAACTGAAGAAATCATCCAAATTAATTTTTTGTGGTGTTTGTTATCGAACTGTTTTAGTATACACTAAAACAAATATTCACCTCAGTGTCGGTGGCTAGCTTCGCGGCTCGGTAAATATCCACCGCTACCTCCACTTCAGTGAATAGTTGTTAAACTGACTCAATAACTTAAGTAGTACCTGGTGATGTTTTGTACTGAGGATTTCAATGTAACCCGACTTTAAACTTCCCTGTGGAGGACAACAAAAGTATGAATTAAAACGACAATTTTTCATCTTACCTGCCTTCAATTATTGTTACATATAAAAAAGATTCAACCTTTTCTCGTCATTTTCGAAAAACGAAAAATTGTTAAAACAATAGACCATTGTCTTATTCACGGTCTTGGACTGGGACTAGCATGTAATGGAGGCTCATGTGGGGGAATATCATTGAAAAGAGATTAATGTCATTTTCATTTGAAAACACTCCCCGCCTCAGTTGCAAGCCAGCACCAGTCCTAATCTCGAGAATACGAAAATGGTCTGTTGAATTTACCTTGGTTAATAGGCCATTTTACACTTGTGTGCTTAGTTACCTGGCCATGAATGCAAGCGAGGCTGGAGGTGACCTTGCTTTGATACAGACCTCTATGCTTTTCTCATGTAAATGCCAACTAGTTAGCATAACTACTTGATTTGCACAATAAAAGCAATGAGGTCTGTATCACCAAGGTCAACTCCAGCCTCGCTGCCATTCAGAGGCCAGGTCACTAAGCTGACAACTGTAAAATGGTCTATTACAGAACTTGGCCGCTTGAAGAGCTGCCACGGCTTTCAAAGGGAAATAGTATTTTCCAGGTTGCCGGTAGGAATGGAGTGAAATTCACTCGTTCACTCTTTCACTTCCTGCCCGACATTTCGAACATCCGTTGACCAGCGCATATGGCTTTCATTTTCAGTCTCTTGCGCTCTGAAGCCGTAAGTAAAGTTATTGGAAAAAAGCTAGAGGGGAACGCGATTTCCTTGCCGAGTGATTTGTTTTATAACTTGTTATTTGCGTTTCTAAGGCGAAAACTCAATGACCAGACTGCAGAAATAATCCAGTGAAAATAATTTTACAGGGACGTGCAAGTCTACGAAAAATGTAAACAGGCAAGAGAATCAGTCGAACGAAGCGTTTCTCCATAATCATGGCACTGTACAAATATGAATAGTGACTTGTAGAAATTATAACAAACAAATGCGTTAATAAAAAGAAGAAAACACATTACACTCAATCTTCCTGGAGATGGGTCCCAAGACCTTAGAAGGTTAACTCAATCCATTTTACCAGCACACCACACCGTTTCAAAGTTAGCCATTACGCTTGTTTCCCACTGTATCATAACATGGACAATACCAAGACAGTTTCGCTGCTTTGAAAATGTCATTGTCCGGCATTTTGAAATTTTCTCCGTTAACGTTGGCTCGAGTAGTTTTACTTGGCAAGTTAAACCACAGGCACACAAACTGCCACCAAACAACTCCAGTCCAAGTTTTGGTTAGAACCATGATTTATGAAACATGCCAGAGGAGGGATTAAAATGCCAAAACCCTGCTCCACTTTCTTGAAAAGGGTAGAAATTGCTGAGAATTAGAAAAGTTGCTTGGAAAACGTACAGCTGTTTCGAGAACGGTTGTCTTACAAACGGGGAAAAGCTTACGCGACAATGTCGAAAGTTATTATGGGTAATGGTGTTTTTTTCGGTTGCTTGATCGAACCTCAAGGTGTTTCAGCGTGATGAAAGGAAACAACACAAACACGTGTATTCCTTCTTTCTCGTTCATTGTTGCTGAATCACCTTAAACCTCAATCAAGCAAAACCAAACTCTTACTACCCATAATGCCAATCGACATTGTTGCTTACGCTTTTACACATTTGTGGGACAACCTTTGTCGAAACAGCTGTAAACGTTAGTCGAAAGATGAGAACCTAATGAACAATACTCCTTCACATTGTTTGACCACTATTTAGGGAAATGACATGTCTCTGATGCGGAAAAAGCAGATCTTTTTAAGGCCTATTGGAATTCACAAAGAAAAATTGGGGTAGCCACGCATTTTTCGACATAATTAGCCTTGAATCTCAACAAAAATGCTGACATCAGCATTTTTTTCAGAAAATAAAAACAAAGAAGGATGGGATATCTCTTCTCAAATTTCCTTAGAATTCGTCTTTACATACAGAAAAGCAAAACACGTTTATAAAGAGCGTAAAGGCGTATGGCAAATGGTACCATGAAAACCATTTCGGGATGTTTTAATAACAAAATCGTTGAAACAGCGCTTTTAGCGTCTCTGAGAACCCTCCTGTGGTTTAGCTAAAATACAGCCCAAATACCTTCTGCTCATCACCAGAAACTAGTCACTTATATTATCCAAAAGCATAGGCGTACGGCCACCTTTGGACCTGGGGGGGCGGTGACCTTATTGCCCGAAAAAAATAACACAATGCCCGAAAGCGTGTGTTGTACAAAAAGCATTCAAACCGCAGTAAAAAACAAAAATCCTCACATTTCTGACGTCTAATGAACGTATTTTTCATTCCAAAATTACAGTTGAATCCCGATTTTTGGAACCTCCAGAGGAAACGAAAATTGGTTCGAAAAATCGGATATTTCGAGAAATCTGGGGTAACTAAAAATTACAATGTTCGACTGAGGAGAGAGAAACGACTTACGTTTCGAGTTATCGGGTGGTTCGAAAAAAATGAGGGTTTGAGAGATCGGGATTCAAACTGTAGTTATTTTGAAAACCTCGGATACTCTATAGATTGCCTAGTAAAAATCCAAAACTTATAAAAGAAATAGTAAATTATTTCTCGTACGTGAAGTTCAAGAAAATTTTAAAAGTAGCTCTTTGTGGAGCCATTGGTCAGAGCCACCACAAAAAAGTCTAGGTCTTCGTTTGTTTTGATTCTGTCATTCGTTTGGTCATGGAAGTAATATCCATCTCGTGGATTTCTACGTTACACGTGTAAACAATATATGACTTTTCCAAAACAAATTACTTGGTCTTGACAAGGCAAACGTCAGAGAAAGTAGCCTTCAAGTCTGGCTTTGACAACCTTTTAGAGTATTTTTCTTTTAGGGTATTTTCTCCAGAGTACTTTTGCCCGAATCATCGGCGTTTTGCCGAAAATATTCAAAAAATTTCTGTAACTGGGGGGGCTGCAGCCCCCCTCGCCCCCCCGGCTCGTACGCCTATGCCCAAAAGGCTTGCAACATCCATTTCATAACATAAAATGTAGGGTAACCACGCCTTCCTTAAGTTATTGATCTTCTCAGAAAACCCGTCCTTAATTCATTTCCCTTCCTTTTTTTTGTTCTTGTTTAATCTCGTACTTTAATTAAGAAACCAGTGACCGAAACGCCGTGTTTGGCTTTCCGTTGTCTTTCAAAAATCTTCGAGCTTTTGATCATTTAAGAATCATAGAACTGACTAGCTCTGCATAGCGTACTGGATTTATATATACTCAGGTCAGCGGATTTACGACTAAGTTAACATGTACTGGAAGTGAGGGAGCGATAGAGTGAAATTCGATGTCCTTTCTACACTCGGAAAATGGCAATCTGTTAATTTTCTAATTAAAAGTAGACAAAAAGAGCCATGGAAGTATTTGAAGGGAATCAAACCATTGAGGAAATCAGGAAAAGTTTCACGTCAAAGAAGGAAGCCTTGAGCTTGGTGCAGGTAGGCTTTCTCAGAGTTGATGCGTTATCGTGTTTTCCTTGACATCAGTGAATAACAAAACAATTTTATAATAAAAAGAAACGAGCGTAATAATTGCCATTAAACCTGTTTTTAATTAAGTGTTGAAAATTCTCACTCTGCCCGATCACAAAGGACACACAAGATCCAAGAAACCAATCACAATCCACCGTAAGGAAAAAGATGGCGACTGGTACATTTACCTATAATGCTTTGCGCACGAAAAACTCGAAAAGAGCGTATAAAAGCACAAAGAAAAATTGTAAGTCATCAAAACTCGACAAGAGTAATGCTGTTAGGACAGGAACGACTGCTGTTAAACCATATCTTTCTATATGCGCTGTGGGCTTAGTTTGGTTCACAAGGTATTGTGGTAAAATGTACAGCCGCCATCTTTTTCCTTACGGTGGATTCGAGCCAAATACTTGTAACCGACAGAAAGCGCGGGAAAAAAAGTATATGCGTGAAGCGAGTTTGGTTTTGAAAATACTCACGACACTCAAGTGAAAAGCGGTCTAATGAGGTGCTTTTAAGATTTTAATAATCACTTTTAATATCACTTGTAACATTTATTCTAACAATCACGAGTTTCAGTAATCAGTTGAGTTCATAAATGGCGCTTATAGTTAATTCAGTGTGAATTTCTTTTCGCTTTTGCCAGTTCTTGTTATTCTAAGAGAAGGAAGAGCTGATTGAAGGACTGTTAGGTAATTGTTTGAAAATGAATGCAAAAAATATCAAACAAAACTAACTTTATAATTTTATTTTTTATGCGTTCTTGTAATTCATTCACAATTAATTGCTTTCAAAATGAAATCTCAACTTTAAGTTAACACTGTCTTGATTTCTCGCAACTTCGCCAGGTTATCTAGAAACAAATTCAATAAATTTATTAATTTATTTGTTTTTCATAACATTTATTGAGAGAACATGCTTTCTTGTATCTACGATATATTTATTTTTAATTCAGTAGATTTATAACGGAGATTTGGCGAGGAGAATCCAAGGTTAATTAATACATTACAATAATCGGTAATTTCAGGTTTATTGAAGAGTGAAAAACTCGTTAAAAGCGTTTCAAGAGCTAACATAATTTTGGAGAGCAGAATAAGAGAGAGGTGGGGGGAGGAGGCTAGTACGTGAGATGTATATTGAAAGAACCCTGCTAAAATGAGCTTTAATATTTTAGCTGGAGAAAAACTTGTCGTTACACAAAGGTTTTACTCTTGTACCAAGTGGAATATTTGTTTCTCAATTTATAGTGTTCATTATATCACGACACTTGAATCAGGAGTGATTTAAGGGCGCGTTCGTTTGGGATCAATCTGGAATAAGAATAATTGGAATAATGCGAGTGAGCGTTTGTTTGGGAGCTATTCTCATTCCAGAATACCTTGATTTCCATTTCGGCTATTCTGCTCCCAGGAGTAGAATATCCGGAATATATTCTTATTCCGGAATATCCCAAACGAACGCGCCCTAAAAGTACAGTGGAATCCCGATTTTTCTAACCTCCAAGGGAAACGAAGATTGGTTGGAAAAATCGGAAAGTTCGAGAAGTCGAAGGTAAAATTACAGCGTTTAACTGAGTAGGGGGGAAAACTTTTGGTTCATGTGATCGGGAAGTTCGAAATGAAGATTTGAAAAACTGGGATTCCACTGTATCTATTTTCATTGTTTACTTGCTTATTTTTTATTTATTTATTTACTTAATGATTTAGTTATTTATTTATTTCACGTTGCTTAGAAACAGCACCTAGAAAATCGCATGTGCAGCCAAGTCAACGTTTTAACAAGTGACTTAAGGTGGCCGAACACAGTTTTCAAGTTCCTATGCCTAATTCACCATAACTTTTAAACTATTCATACTTTGGCGCTCATTTTTTGCAAGAGTCAAGGTTAACCACAGAAATATTTATTCTCGCATTTTGACTAGGGTGTATGCTGTTGCCATGGCAACGGGGCTGGTTAAAAACAAGGCTTAAATAATGGTTTTTGTATACAGTCGTTAGATTGTTTTCATATTTTGCACACTAAGAATGGGCATTAAATCCCTTCTGTCAACACGGTTCTAATATAATTTTAACATAGGCGATTTTCGTAATTCACTATTAATCGTTTTCTGTATTATTAAAAGTTCCCTATGTCAAAGTTCAGATTTTTTTGATAGATCATTCACGTGGTCTCTGATCTATTTTTCTGCCAAATTTCTTGATATTCAAACGACTGGATAGAAATCGGCACGTTTCTGCTAAAGCAATCGGTCTCAATTTTTCGAGCAACTGCGCATGCGTTGCATTTAACTGGGTTCATTCGGTAACAAACAAAAGCTGAAAATTGCTGGGTTCTTTGCATCGTTACCTTTTCTAACATATCTTTGTAATAAAAGACTAAAGCCATCAATACACTGCGTTCAATTATAGAGAAAAAATAACACAGATGGTGCGGGTGTTGAGTAAATAAAATGATCGCTCTATTGACGGCATGTTTTGAAATCTTAGCTTGTGCATGCACGCGCTAAATATTGCATCAGCAAAAGCACGCGCGAAAACTGTATTCGGCCACCTTAAGATTTTAATCAGGTGACATCTGTTTTTTTTACAGCAAGCTGGTGAAGCAATTGCCCAAAGATCGAGGGGAATTTTTGGTCTCTCGAGTGCACCAAAAAGATTTATGTTAAATTCAGCGAGGTTGGTAATTCATGACCTCGAAGCACTGCACTGCTCTCTTAACAGTCTCTTCACCTAGTCAATAATTGCATCTATAGTTCCGTACCTGATTACGAGTCGCAGCCGTACAGCTCAAGCCGCATGCACATCCAAGCCTGTGGATTGTCGTGCGGAAGGACTTTGACATACCGTGCCGTAACAGGATTAAACCTGTTCAGCACAGGAGTGAAATGGTCACAGTTCCCGGTAAATACCTGAGGGGAAAAAAGAGGCACAAAAATGACCAGAAGATAATTACAAGGTAAGCTTCTGGCTGCCGGGTTTTTTTCCTCTCTCTGGTCAGACAAGTGTTGATCCGTGAATACGAATGAAGATGGTGCAATGGACGGACGGGGTTAAGGCGAGACGTAAGTGCCACGCCCTCCCAACCCCTTCTAGTTTGAAAGCGTCTCGCTTCAAACTCAGCTGCTGGGTGTGATCGTCGCCCTATCTCAACTCACCTTGCTCGTCCCATTCTCCTTGTATCGTTCCCAAGATACACCATCCCTGCTGAATTCCAGCTCATAACTTTTCACGTGTTCATAGAAAACATCGCGACCTGATCGAAGAGCAAATAGACATCGTCTCTAACTGGTTATCGCCATGCAACTACTAATCATAACACTTATCACTTCTGGAAATTTCAAGTAAGAGAATTTTTGAAAAGATCAAAGCTAGAGTTTATGCTTTTGGTTTCAATTTCCTCTAATCTTCACCATCTTTGTTGGCTTCTTCGAGTTCATACTAATAGCCCTTTTCACGGTTAACTCTGCTCATTTGCATTACAATGAAATCTAGCATGTATGGGAGGCAATTTCGGGCTATTTTGTAGTTTTAGCTCGAAATTGCCTCGCATCCACGTTGGATTACATTGTAATGCAAATGAGAAAAACAAACCGTAAGAAGGGCTATTTCATCATCCTGCCGCCTTTCCAGTCTCCCTTCTGCCCCTCCCTTCCTCCCTGCCATCTCCCTCCTAACTAAAGCGCCCTATCTTCTTCCCCCACCCCTCCCTCCTTCTCCGTCTCTTAGGCTGGCTCCCCTCTTGCTGTATTACCTTGTGTTGCGATTCCGGTGATTTTCTTCACTTGTCCCAGGTCAATCTTAAGCCATTGTGGATTCCTACTGGACGCGCACCAGCCTCCAATACGCTTCTGGTCATGATTGTCTTCATAGTACAAACGTGCATTGCTTGCACTGGCGACCCAACCTCCACCTTGAAGAACAGAGAACAGATTACGTACCTGTAATGTGAACACAGGCATCCCAAGATCTGTAAAAATTGTTATGTGCAATTGCGTAACAGCGTAAATGCATGTAGAGTTTGTATGTAAAAGTTCGAAAAACGGAAGGGAAATTAAATAAAAGCGACTTCGTTCGACTCTTTCGTGTGTTTAATTTTTTTCTCCATGCCGTTTTTGGGGCGATTTCAACGTGATTTCAGAAATTGATGTGTAAGTTATAAAGCAGTAGTCAACAGAAGACGAGGATGGACTATAATTTTTTTGAGGGAAAACCTTTCATTAGCAGTTTTAATTTCTAGCCCTCCAGGGTGCTAACATATGACTTCCTGTGGTCCTTCTCTCTCGACGTGGTCACACAGGTTTACAGCTTTCAAGTCTAGATTTTTTTTAGATTTCATATAGTTTTGTAATATGACTAGAATTATTTAAAAGTAACATCTTAACGTAAGAGATTAGTTTAAAGTTTTGCATAAATAAAAGGCAATTTAAAGAGATTGCTGCTGAGAGAGTACAGCACAGAAGGCAGAAAACAGAAAGAGAGAGTAAAAATGGAGTCATCACACCAACAGACCTTTTTTCTTCGACTTTCATATTTACAAAAGTCGTTAAAGGAAACTTACGTGAAACGAAGAGAAAAGAATAGTTTCTTACCTGGAGTCATCTCTGATGAAGCACTGAAAGCGCTGTCTGGAAGCTTATAATCCCAGCCAAGACCTAGAGGAGCTGCGCATGCTCCTGGGGACAAGATAACAAGTCATTTTTTACAGGTCGTTCTAAGACTGACGATGTCACATAACGACAGGGCAACAGGCGGAGATCACACCACAGAGGTGCGATGTCTGCACGGTTAGCGCTAGAGACCATGAGCGTGGAGAGAAAATACAGTTGAGAAAATCCCTGTTTTGCAGTATGAACCTCTGGTTCAATTTGGCAATAGTTAACTATCAGCTTGAAATTTAAGTGGCGATTTCTAGTTTTTTTGTGCTCTCTACCGTCGTCTAACAAACCTGGTGGTTGTGGAGGTTGAGTGTCGCACTTTGCTTTGCAGCTGATGAGACAGTGTCGAAATGTCCAACCAGACTTGAGACACTCGCCGGCTGAAGCCCATCCAGGACATCTAGTGCTCTTATCCGCACATCGTAAACCTGTAAATCCAAGAAAACATTACCCAATTAACTTCTTCCTTTTGGGTTCGAATATCAATAAATCACTTTCGATTCTTTTTCAGTTAGCCCTTTGTCTCTGTTAACGTTTCATGCTTCATGTTACAAGACGAATTTGCGTCTTGACGAGCCACTGTCCTCTCTCTACCCAAGGAAGAGCGAGGACCATAGCCAACGAGGTAGGGCAATGACACGACACTGCTGAAAGAGTTTTGTTTCAAAGAAACACTTACCGACAGCCAAAGAGGGAGCCTGGGTTCCAGTTGGTGGTGGCGGGGTAGGCTGGGTTCCAGTTGGTGGAAGCGGAGGCGCCTGTGTGGTCGTTGGAGCTGGAGGTTGGGTTGGCGGTGGAGTTGAACCTGTTTCAGAAAAATGAGATTGTTTTGGTGCTTTTTGTTTTGCAATTTGGAGGTTGGGTTGGCGGTGGAATTAAACTTCAGGCGAAATCAAGTTGCAAGAGTTTTCAAATATCACAAGTAGTGTAAATCCTCTATGTATCAAGCTTCCATACTAGTATCCACACAATAACTTGCTTTCGCCTGAAGGCTCGTGCAATTTTGAGTGAAATTACAAACATTACTCCTGTCAGAATTCTTAACTGCACACGATTTTCTACACTTTTCAAAAACTCATTAATAATTCATGAGCCAAACAGCCTATCAAAACACCGATAAAGCGTCACGTGCATGAGCTTTGTATCCCGATAAAATACTCCTCGTTAGTATTCTTTATATAAAGAATACTGATAAGGCATAGCTTGTTGTTCTTGTATGCTAATATCTTCCCCTCACAATTTGAACCTTTGTTCGGACTCCCAAGACACACGCTTTTTGTGGAATGCTGCGCCTCGTGGTTTTAAACCCGATAAAACACCCCTGCTCGTTTTTTAAACATTACGTAAATTTTACCAATTAGTTTTTTATAGCGGTACCTCCCTACCTCCACAAACATTGCAGCTGTGCGGACAGTTTGGTAGCATATATCCTGGCGCTGATTGACAATGGCCATCCTGGGCCCACATAGGACAGTTTCCATTCTTGTCAATGCAGGAGTCTTATAAAGAATACAAAAACACGTTTATGGTCGCACTTCTCAACGATGAATATCTAATTTCTTCACTTTTCTCCATCATGATCACTTCATTGTCACTTAGGCAAGTAGGAAGAATAAAGAAAACTATATAAACAGCTGGAAAAGATTATCATTATTTTAACCAGACTAAAGACGCCATCGGATTAGAACTAAATATTTGGAAACAGTAATAATAGTTATATCTTCCTAATCCAAGCTAAAACTGAGGAGAAGACGGAGAAATAAAATCATAAAAACCTATGCTAATTAACAACAACAACAAGGTTATTTGTACTGTAAGGTAACTAGCTAATTAAACAATATGTGAATTAAAAATACAAACAGTAGCTGGTCCCCCAAATAACTAGTTGAGTGACCTCCTAATTCAAGGGACATAATCAGCTTTGAGACCGCGCCCACCTGGACACTAGTTTTCTCACTTTGAAAAAGTTTACCCCGACTTGAAATCAATTTTCATCTAAAAATCCGCTTTAATTTTCACAGTGTTTTGACTGATTTTCAATCGTTTACTGAAAAATTTGTTTTTGAGTGTCTTTTAGTTCATCCTATGATATTATTTTTATCATATCGGGTTTAAAATAGTATAGATCGCTAGATCGCCACTCTGTTGTATGCAAAGTAGCTGTGAAATAGTATCTAATGCGCATGTGCGCCAGCTGACTGCGTCCAAACACCATCACCGTTATGATTTACTTTGTTGAAACTTCAATTTTGCTTTTCAAACTCAATAATAACGATAATTTTTCAACTTGAAACAAAAAAAGGCATCACCGTGCCTTATGTGTAATTGTGTGTTCTTGATTGTAGCGTAGTTTTAAGATTCAATTTTTCTATTTTCCCCTTAGTTCAAGTTCCAGGTAATGTGAAACATCAAGGCACACTCGGGACAGTGGTTGACCACCTTTGCAAACACCTCTAAGCTTGTCGAGGGTCGTACAGAGGCATTCTCGTGACGCGTGATTAGCTGATTTTTATTATCCGTGAAACGTGAATTTAGGAAATTATTCTTCGCTACTCGTGATCTAAAGGCTTTGCGTGCCCCGCGAAGAATTTGAATTATTAACCATTATTCGTGATTTTACCACCCACTACGTGATTTTGAAACGCAAGTCTTCCGAATCAGTGGTAAGAGTCATGTATCGAGAATGACTTAGGTATGCGATTTGAAATATGGAGCCTTGACTTAGCTATTCACGAATAGACCCTTCTCCAAAATAGCGGCCGAAAATTCAAACAAGTCATAATTAAAATCGTGTACCAGCACTAAAAGGAACATCTTTACTTTAGTAACCCTGCGAAGTTTCAGCATTTCAGGTGTAATATCAGCTGAGAAAATGTAAGTTGAAAATTGAAAAATTCACAGACGTTTCTATGCCTGGGGTATCATACAAACGTCTGTAAATTTTTCAATTTTCAACTTACATTTTCTCAGCTGATATTACACCCGAAATGCTGAAACTTCGCAGGGTTACTAAAGTAGAGATGTTCTTTCTAGTGCTGGTATACGTTTTTAATTTTAGCTAAATATCAGCCGCCATTTTGGAGAAGGGTCTATTTACTTTCTTCAAACATTCTTTCTAGCGTAAGAACAGGTTATTAAAAAGAGTATCTTACTTGCTTGTTTTCATGATTCGAGAAACGAAATTTTTATATCCGTGATCCTCTGTTTTTTTCCGTTTGTCATGTGAACAGTGCCAGAGATCCTCCACCCCAACCCAACCCCCCCGTTCCCCTCCCCCGCACGACCCTCATATTGCAGATTCCTGGTAACAACAGGGTTTTCTTATTTCGATATCACTTACCTGAACTACAAAGGTCACAAGTCTTCGTGCACCAGTACAGCATATTGTCTGCATGCTGAGAACACAAACCATTCTGCTTGAATTCTGCACACCGCTGACTTCTATCAATGCACTGGGTACCTGAAAATGTGACAAAAAGTAATAAAATCAAGCAAAGAAAAAATGAAAAGCCTCCCAGTTTACTGAACGTGGACATCTAACTAAAACCTAATTTAAACCATTCACTTTACTATGAATTTCAAAACACTATCATATTGGTCGATGGCAAAAAAAACACTCACTTCTTTTCTGAACTCCAGGTACTGGCCTAAAGGAACTAAAATTATCAATAGTTCTTTTCCTCATAACGCCTGAAAAAAGAATCATAGCACCATTGTTACGTTCAACATTTTTGTTACGAGTTCCATTATTAGTGGTTTCTATTTTGAAATTGTTCCATAGGCATTAGACTAGTCTCTCAGTACTCATTCCCTTGAGCGGGACACGAAAAACTGATGGCCCAATTTCTTTTGCGACCATTTTTCTCCGGCTTTTTGTTAAAGCTAAAGAGGGACTTCTTGACAGACATAGCTCATTGTGTTCTAAATAAAGATTTACACCGGAGTGACAGAATTTCATCAAACAAACGAACGACTTCTCAGTTGATCACTTACGTCCAGGACTGATTCTTCATATTAAACAGAATTATTTGACATTTTCATATGACTTCAGATTTGACAGAATTCTGGAATTGTGACTCTTCACCAATGAGGACACTTCAGTGAGAATTATATACCTCAGGCTCAAAAGTGAAGCTCACGAAGTCTGAAAATAGAATGCAAATCACTGAACTCCTCACGAGACTCAGTCAACATAAGCGTGTTTTGAGGGAAATACAGGGAATGTAGACGAAGTTTCGTTTCGCAAGTGCTTTAGAAAATTTTAGGAAAACGGCTTTTGCTCTTAAAGAAATCTTCAAAATAATCCACCATTCCAGTTTGTTTGTCCGAGTTTTGTCTGAGTCACGACGTCACTCGCGCGCTTCGCTACATACGCGCAATAGCCCTTTTCACGGTTAGCTTTTCTCATTTGCATCACAATAAATTCTAGCATGTATGTGGGGCAATTTCGGGCCATTTCGCAGTTTTAGCCCGAAATTGCCTCGCATCCACGTTGGATTACATTGTAATGCAAATGAGAAAAATTAACCGTGAAATGGGCTATTAAATCGCGTACAAATTTTAACCAAGCTGTAGAAATTATGCTGCTATTGCTAGACATTGATTATTCTCCAATACAATATTAGGACAACGAGTTCTTAATTTGGCATTTATGTGGGAAGTGCGCTGTTTAAAAGCGATTTTAGAGAATTTTCTGGGACGCGAACTACTTGAAACGCGAATGGAATGTAACTTGAATGAAACTTGCAACAAAGAATGCAACAATAGCAATATTTACTCACTGCTACACTTGTACATGGCATTCGTCTGCTGTGCGTCTCCATCACTGAGCACCACATAAGGAGTCTTGCCTTGCATGTCAACGATATTACGTATGGTAGGTTTGCCATTTTTGGAGAAAGCAGTAAACGGGTAGTGCATGATGGACGCAAAATCGTACGGCACACCATAGTCTACTACTTCAGTGCCCCATTTTCGTTTTTCAAACGCACTGGCCAGTCCTGTGAAAAGAAGAAATGGGTAAAGTAAAAAAGGAAAAAAAGGAGTTAACAACAGAAACTTCTCTTTCGAGAGTTGGGAAACGTGACGTCGGGTAAATTAATGTTTTTTTCTCAGAAACATGCTGGAGATAGTTACTGTACCTTAGTTCAGCTTGTATCCCTGCGAAAAAACTACCTTTTGGCAAGATATGAAGAAAAAGCTCTCTGAATTCCAAATAGCAACAAGAAAATTCGCCGTCCAGATTCGAACTCTTCTTAAAACCCTGAATTTGGACACGTTGAAGATGTTCACGGGACAGTGAACGAGATGCATCGATATTTTTTGTACACGTGCGGAAAAATCGTGACGCATAGACCCTATGCAAAAGTGGCTGCCTTTAAATTATTCTTTTGTTCGTATTTAAATTAGCCTGACTAACCTCGCTTTTGAGACAAAAATTGTAAAGAATTTGTTATCCCGAACGAAGTTAGTCAGGCTATTTTGAATACGAACAAAAGAATAATTTAATGGCAGCCATTTTTGCATAGGGTCTATTGTTTATCTCAAATAATTTGAATATTCACATCATAGTTTTCGCTTTGCGCAATCCCAAAATGCCTTAACTTGTCGAAAACAATAGAGCGTTTGCACTCACGTGTCCAGCAGCCATGCACATTTATTGAAACAAAAGAAAGTGTTTACATAAGAAAAGAGTTGAACTCCCACAGGATTGGTTTGGTGTCACCAACATGGCCGCCGTTTCATTATGGAGCTTGGGAACTTAAGCACTGACGACGGCGACGCCGGGGACAACGCCTAGCAAAAAATGGATGTAAAATTTACTCTCGAATTTCGTAAGTAGCTTAACCCGTTCAGACCGCAAATCTGTCTTAAAATTAAACCTGCTCAAACTAAATATGTAATGCCAGCGATCAATTCCATAAGGAAATCCAAAATATTTGACGCCATGGCCTAGGTTCTCCAAAATACGCAAAACTTGGTCATTTCACGTTGCGGGTGATGCTCGATATACCAAGTCAATATATGCACTATTGTCTCGTTCTATTGTGTGAAGTCTATTGTGTTATTGTGTAAGGGATAAGGGTCATTGTTGTGTTCTTTGTGACGTAACTCGAGACTTGCTATTCACTTGGTATATCGTGCACCAGCCCACGTTGCTGTTTGGCAGAGAACAGCAACGAAATGTGCAAATATTTATAACGCACGTGCACAGCTATTGTTTTGCTCATTAAACCTTTTGTTTGGCGAAGTTGCCGTTGCCGTCGTGGTTTGCTTAAGTTCTCTAGCGCTTAAGCAACGACGACAGCGACGCCGAGGACTACCCAAGTAAAAAGATAAGTTATATTTGCGCTTGTCTGGATCTGTTCGGTACACCAATCGCTCTGAAAACGTGCAAAAAAAAACTAAATATGCAATGGCGGCGTTTAAGGTTATTCCTCACAATTGCACTGCGCATCTCTTCTGCGCATAATTTATGGCGTCATTTAGCGCGCTCTCGTGCACGTGCACACTGAAAACATGGCGGATTTGCCTTGATATTGAGCTCTTTCAGTTGAAAAATGGCTATAGCTCACCAACGAGCATGGGCACCCCAATTTTTTTTCCAGTCATTGTAATCAACTTATCATAAACTTTGCTTGAGGAAAGACTGATCTGATTTCTATTGCTGAAAATTGAATAAATAGCGAAAATAGCAAGTAAACTGTGGTCTTTTCTATTTTGCCCTATGGTAACCAAGTCAAGAAATGTGGTTGAAATTTTAATCAAGGATTCTGCTTTCTGTCTAAATCAAACTTAAAAAGTTTATTTGTGTCCGATGCAACGCATTGACTCCGGTTTAATGCGTGTTCTCATGAGTCTCGGTCACAAAAATTTACAATTATTACTGGGAATGCGTTCTTGTAATAAGCGGTAAATAATGCCAAAATGGGTCATTTTTAATGCCCCAGTGCTCCTTAATGAGTATGGGCACCCCCGTTTTTTATTTCAAAATTGAAGTTCTCATATGATAAATATTCAGTGGGCAAAGTTTGAACGAAAATCTATTGTCAGTTTTATTTCAGGGGAATTACCTTAATTCCAAATGGAAATACGAAAAATTAGCAGTCGTTGTCCACGTTCTGTAAATGACGCAGAACTTGGTCACTTTAAGTTGTTGTTTTGCAGAGGACAGCAAAAAATGTACAGATACTTATAATGCAAGTGCACAGCTATTGTTTTGCTCATTAAACCTTTGTTTGGTGACGTCGTCGTCGTGGTTTGCTTAAAGTTCTCTAATATGGCTGCCATGACGTCATGTGCATACACTCCATTGGCCAATGATGATGTATTAAAATTCGATTTTATTTTGGCTCCGAGGCTAAGGCAATAATACCAAAGAAATGGCATCGAAGTAAATCTGAATTGGTCTGTCAGAAAATGTACTTTAGCTGGAATTAGAAAAGCTTAAAATTTCCCTTAAAACCCAAATGACCCATACTAGACTTACATACTCCAAGATGGAGCGGATGATTTTGGTGAAACCCTGCATCAATTTTCAAAGGTAGCTGTAACTGGTTTTTAACGCCATAAAAAAAAATTGAAGTGGAGTCTTGAATCAACATAGGAGTTGTCTTCCCCCAACCTTCGAATTTCACTAGATAAAACATTAGTAATCGCCAAGATGCTCCACACTAACCGTGATTCCTTTACGAAACAAGACCTGAATATGGATAAGTAGTAGAACAAACTATTTACATTATTGCATTATTGAAATAGAAGTGATGTAATTTCTCAGTGTATTATGTACCAGTCAAATCGAAGCTTAAACATCCCCCCGGGCATACCCTGGGCATTTGACGTCTTTTCCTGCCCAGGAGTTAGGGAATTTGATGAACTTAATCTTCCCGGAGGCAGGGCATTTTATAGGGGGTGAGGAATTTGATCGGTAACCTCGATTTCATGTTACGAGTCGCGCTGATTCCACGTGGCGTCACAAATCATGGCGGAGACAAGCCTTGATGCATTCAAAGCAAAAGATACCCGATTCGTGGCGAACTGGCTGAAAAGCAAAGGCTTGCACAAGCTTTGCTCTGTTTTTGAAGGTATTCAAGAACCATTTAGATTATCTTTGGCATGTAAGAGTGTTGTCTATTAAACCATGTTTACATACACAGCTTCCGGAGCATAATAGAAGCTACTGAAAAGTTTCCAAGGGATGAGGGCATCTGATCACCTAGAATGGACCTATGATGGGGCATTTGAAAAGCTCTTCGGCCTCAGGAGGGGGGAATTTGAACAAACATTTTCCGAAAATTCAAATGCCCAGGTGCCTGCCCGGGGGGATGTTTAAGCTTCGATTTGACTGGTACATTATTATTATTGAATAATCATACCATCTAATACGTTCTCCCATATAACACTTATATAGTTGTCACGATCAGGCCTGCTCTGCTCGTGCCAGAAACCAACTGAATGCCCAATCTCGTGTTCCATCACGTGCTGAAAATCACAGTTGTCACCAATAGAGATCTGGGTCTTATAGCCGTGATGACCCACGTGACCCCAGCAGCTAAAAAACAACACAAGTGAGTGAATGAGTGAGCGGACGTACGAACGAATGAATATAAACGGACTAACTAACGATCTGACAAAAGAAATGAATGAAAACCTTATTTTAAACACGGTAAAGAATATCAGTATTAAAATGACAGAAAAATACATCACATGTAAAATTTTCTATTTAATGGTTTACATATTTGCCGAGTGGAAGTCCGATGCAGAGCTAGATAACCATTTATTAATGCCTCTCTTGAAGATGCCTAGAGATTCTGTAATGCGAAGTTCCCCTGGAAGATCATTCTTTGAATTGTTTCCAAATTAGGGGATCATTTTTGGGTGCAGCTTTCTTTTTTAATCCGAACGAGCGAACGAACGAACAAGATATAATTTGGTTTTATCAACTGGGTTGATAATGTGAATTGGCCACCGTAAAGAGATTCGGAAGCTGACGTTTCGAGCATTAGCCCTTCGTCGGAACGAATCGAGGAATTGTGGGTTGTGTGTAGTTTACATACAGAAATATGGAGCTACGCTATTGGTTGGTGCCTGGCAACGTGAAAAACAACAGAATAAAGGAGTTGAATGAAAAGCGTTTGTTGACGGCCGTGAGGAAAATAAATTTATGTTCTTGAGTTTTGCGGCTTTCTGTGCTTCCTCTTGATGTAGGGAGAGGTCGCAGATTGCCATATATTGCTTGGAATGATTCGGCAGATTAAAGTGTCTAGCGACCGGTTTAGATGCGTTTTTGTCGTCTTTCTCATCGTCGCGAAGATGTTCCCGGAATCGGTCGCCTAGTCGTCTACCTGTTTCGCCGACATGTAACTTTTTGCAAAGAGTGCAAGTTATACAGTAGATGACATTGACTAAGGTACAGGAAAAATGATCTCTGATCTTAATAGATCGCTTCGGTCCCGACAATTTCTCAACGTTGCAAATGAAAGGACATGCTTTGCAACATGCGCGTGCGCATTTAAAAGTACCGGGTTGTTCACTCGTTTGGAAAGCACTTCTGACTAAAAAGTTACTTATGTTTTTGTCGCGTTTGAATGAAATTAATGGCGGTTGCGAAAAGATTCTACCAGTATGGGGATCATTTAAAATTTTTTGGAATGATGGGTTTTACTGCGTGGTTGTGAAGGTGAAGTGTGACACTGAATGGAATTCTATTACTGCCGATCTTTCTGACACCTCTTTTTATGGCCTAAAGCCAAAAAAGATCTCACTTCCAATAACAAACAAATTGTCAAGAGCACTATTAACGCTCGAAACGTCAGCTTCCGAATCTCTTTACGGTGGCCAATTTACATTATCAACCCAGTTGATAAAACCAAATTATATCTTATAATACTCCCACCGACGCAGCACCACAGTTTCTTTAGAAACTTACCCCCTTTGAACGAACGAACAGACAGACCTGCGGTCGGTTCGGTCGTTCCCCCTCGACAGTAAGTTCCAGTAATTCAGTCTCGCTAGTCTATACATAAATGTTCTTACAGATAATAATTTTGTTCTCTCTTTAACAACAAACATGTTTCATTTTAAAGTCAGGTTTTACTTTGTTCCTTTTAGGAGTCTATTACGCTCCGCACACTTCGTGCACGCATATACAAAGTTCATATTG